>CABFOW010003877.1:0-23914 GCA_902141385.1 Timema californicum
ATATACAATATCTGGCTGAATCTTCAGCAGGACTCACATCCAAACATCCAATTATAATTATTATACTAAAAATTGCCTGGATAAATACTCTACAAAATAATAAAAATTACCCGATGGCAATTGTGTTGTTCCATAAATGTATACAAACAATCGGCTGGCCCTTCATTAAGACTCACACCAAAACATTTGATTATACACAAATAACCTGCCTGGATATTGGTTCAGTACAAAAGTAAAAACCACACCGCACTCGGTTAAGTGGTTCCAGAGATCCTAATTACAATTATAAATAAATCTGCCGTATCTTTAACGGAAAATCAAACCATAACTGTATGTATGTGAGATCCTCCCTAAACAGACATCCTAATTAATAGAAATAAATGCATCGCAACTGGTTATGAAATTCCAGGTATATTTGGCTATATACAGGCATTCTTAAAAACAGTGCATAGCTAAAATATTTTTTACTAAAAGATATTTTTATTTCAAATCTTAAAAAAGCAGATATATCATGTGAAGTGTTTTTAAGCTCGTAAACAAAAATATACAATACTTCTCTTTGCTTTTCATTTATTTAACCCTCCTCACTCTGATATTGTATTAATACTTGCCTACGACACGACCAGTTTTATTGTTTGGATTTCCATTCTTTATTTAGTAAAAAAACCGATTTGACAAAAATAATGACAGTTAACATTATACATTATATTTATTAGAAATAAACTTAATAAACTTTAATTCTTCTCAATAAAAGCTTTTTACTAATAATTAAATTGTGTCCGTTATCGTAACATTAAATAAAGTATGGATCGAGCTATAGTCCCACAAAGTTATACACAGTTATAATAACATTGAAGAAACAAATAAATTAACTTTTATAACTAAAATATATCCAATGGATAAGATTTTTTTTTCAACCAGGAAATAATATAAAATATTTTAAATCAGGATAGGGGCCCTTAAATTATATATTTTTTAAACTCAGCTTCTTAAAGATAAATTAAAAATCTTTTAGTGTTAATTTCTTATTTGCGTTACATGTGTGGAGTATAATAATTATTCATTAATAAATTTATAGTAAGCTCTACACAGTAATGAATATTCTGAAAAGGAGGCGACTTGCTTTATGTTACCCTGTAAAACCAATCAATTTGGATAGCAATGCCAAAATAAGTTTGACATGGTTAAAGATTTATTAGCTTAAAAAAATACTATCCTTATGTTAATGAAAGTAAATGTAATTAATTTACTAAATATGTAACTAATAGTTATTGATTGTATCATGATCAGAACAATAAGGTAAAATTAATTTAGTAAATTAACTATTTGGGTATTGCGAAAAGTCATAACCCCTCCCCCATAACGCCTTCCAAACAGTCAAGAAATAATTTAAAGACTTAAGGCCTTCTTTAAATTCAGCCATGTGAGTGGCTAGGCAAACTATTATGCAGTTATGTGTGAAGGTATAGCATACCACCAGGGCTGAGTCAACAAGTTGCTACCTTTCAATCACGACGGAATGTACATTTATTAAAATATTTTTAGAAATGGTAGTAATATTTGGGTAGAATTTAAAAAATCAAGACGTAGTATATGCGTGTTACTTACTCGACTAAATTATTATCAAATTGTCCTAGTGAAAATACATTAATTTAAGAGCTCGGTGCAATAACAAGACAGTTTCCTTTTTGTACTTTTTTTGGGAGTTACAAAAAAGTTGATAAAAACAACTAGTGTGAATGAACTTATGAAAATATATATTATTCTTGTAGCATACAGATACATTTTTTTTATTAAATACCACAATTCCCACTAGGTCGTTGTTGTCATATGTGTAAGATAGTGACAGTCTGTTACCTTTAACACTCCATTATTTCCCTGAATTTGAGTACTGGGTGGTATCTCACCCTATAAATTCTAACCTCCACTAGAGACACTCATTACTAACGCACTCGTCACTCATGAAATTCTATGATAACTGTATATATCCTTTATCTATGGATAACTGTTAGCAACCAACTGTCTAGAACGCATTTATATAACGTCTAGTATCAATTTTATGTCATTTTAAAACTTACTCCCATTTTTATCTCAGTGACCAATCAGGAGGCATCATTCTGTGTCTCACCACAGCGGTTCAAGGCAGCTTAAAAAATGGTTGACATAGAAATATACTGGCATCAGCTAATTATACAAGCGATGGGGCTTCGTGCCTTTTAATCCGGATATTAACCATGTTAATGTCAGAAGCCACTAAGTTGAAATAAATGTTACTCACAAAATAGCGTTACTTATTTTTGTTTTTAAACTTTTTACGCATTATTCATGAACTTGAGAATATACACGCCTTGGACTTAAGCATATACTAACTTTAGGTAACGGAGAATGTAGAGAAAGGCTCTAACCAATTAAATTACTAGTTTACACGGAATATGAAACAGTAATTGTCAGTGGTTGAAATGTCTTGTAATAGCGATACATGTTCGTTTTTAACGAATTCTCTTTGTTTTAGAATAAATGTCCACTTATCAAAAACAGATATATATATATAGATTTATAAAATTGCCATCTCCTGTCCCCCTTTATTTTCAATCATATTCGCAACCATAGTCATTGTCATTAAAATAAAGCAATTTTTGTTATAACAAACAAGTTAGGCCTCCAAGCTGTCCTACTTTCTTAGACTTAGAGAACATAACCTAGAGGTCTAAGGCTTTCAAACAAGCTGAATAATTTCCTCACTGTCTGATTAGTTAGCTAGTCACATATTTGATTTTGTCTAGCCTCACTAGCTTAGACCGTGATGCAGTGTGATATAAAAAAACACCCACACTCTAATTGAGAACGTATAAACCTACGGTATTGTGTTACATTGTATATGGGTGGGATTCTCAAGGGGCACCTATCACTGATCGCATAGCATTTATAAACATGTAACAAATTCTAGACATTTCTAAAAAAAATGAGGGAGTCAAGAACCCTTCATGTTTAGTGTCATGTTTACAAATCACACTGGTGGCTGGATCTGAGTTAGACTTCCTTATTAATCTGATCTAATTAAGTTATCTAATTCCATATACTGTACTTTATTGCTGATAACTTTTAGTGTTTTGTATGTTTTATTGTATTGCCTATTTGTAACTATTCTAATAAAATATTTTATTCTTAAATGATGACTAATCTAATTATTTTATAATCATATTCTTGGTATTAAAGCATCATTAAGGATATCATATTATAAATTAATACACTCTATTTTGATTTTTCTTATCATTTCATATTATGTCTTTTTATATAAATTAATATTTAAGTTAAACTTAATAAATATAAATTTATTTTTCTCGTGGGGTAATGAAGAGTAATTATATACGGTTAGCAAATGTTTTGGTTTTGACAGGAGAAGAGCAGTAGATAGCTAAAATATTTTTTTTGTGATAAAACCATATATGCTTCAGTTCATGGTCTAGAAAAATGTGGTCAGCAGTCAGCACTCAGCTGGAATTTGGCGGGAGTCTAGTAAATAAATGGCTTTTTACAAACCAGAAACTACTACCCGGTTTAAAAAAAAAATCACTCGTGAACTAGTATTGTGTTTATTTAAATAATTTAATCAGTTTAATTTTTACCAATAAAGTAAGGATTTGTATAGTTATCTAGCTTTAACTCCTACTAAATAACCCGACTATAAGTTGAAGCTGTGGAATGTGGATAAGATCTTCGCGTTTTTGTATCTATTGGGAGATTTTGCCTACTTACCGCAAGCACATAACATAATTATCTAATGATAAAGCTATCTGTTTGGATAATGGAAATACACTAAGATATAAACTTTGCCATCTTTGTTCTTGATAGGTAGCTGAAAAGTACAAATTCGGGATTATATAAATTACGAGTTTTTATTTCCTTTTCATTATATAGAGATTTGGAATTTGGTTTATTATTATTAGTACCGAGTTTTACTACCCGTTTGGGTTGTACACACTTATGCTAATGTGTGATGGTAGGGTGATTGTAAGATGAAATAAACGAACTACAGTTTAACGTGGTATCCGAACCATGGTGGAATTTCACACATTCACAAATTGTGATAAATACACGTCTTGTCAGAGGTGAAGGAAGGGTTTGGCAATCAGATAAATCTGTGCCAGAACCGAGGATTGAACCCCGGAACCCCAGCACAGAAGTCTTGACACCTTACCCCTAGACCACCATGTTACCCTAACACTCTCAATAATAGTCTTTATCTTACTATGGGGATGGTACCAATCATCAAAAGCATATGAGATTTTTTTTGGGAACTTCACAGACACTGTTAGGCACTTTTTTTTTGTTATAAACAAAATATCCACATTTAATCATATACCAGTAGGCTACATATTTCACTTAGTAAAAGATATCCATGCATTAATTAGAAAGAGAGAAAACTCATTATATTACATATATATATATATATATATATATATATATTCATCCCCACCCCCTTTTAAACATCATATTTCACCTTTTCCCACAGAAAACCCATTTCTTGCAAATAAAGCATAGATGCTTCTTTGTCCTTTCTAAAAAAAAATATTTTATTTTAACATTAATTAGTTGACAAAATATAAATTAATATTACTTTCCATTGAAACTAAACCGATTCAAACATTCACACCCAGGTGTAAAAGGAAAATTATGTCATAGATATTTTTTTTATTTATTTATTCAGAAGTTGTTTACAAAAAGAGCCAAGATCGGCTTATATGGATATAAACATCCTAATGTAAAAAATAATAAAAAATGTCATCGTTATAATACAAACTAGGCTTAACGTAAGTCAACACAAAGTTGGTAAACATACACCTCATACTTTCTGGAATATAAAATTATACAATTTGAAAAAATGCACATATATGGCCTATTTGTTATTTCTGAGAATTCATATAAGGATTGCAGTATTTAAGGAATAAATTTGTAGCTCTGTATAATCACCATACCACTGTCAAATTTTATCATACACCGTATCAATCAAAGTGTGTAGCCTTATGAAAAAAAGGTTGTATAACCCTTGCTTACCTCTGAGGGACACTAATTAAAATTAAAGTAATTTTATTTACTAACAAATTTTTAAGTGTAAAACTATTGATTTATTAAGTGAGTGTAATGGCCTGAGGCAGAAGAACTAGCAAGGCTCTCTCTTTCTTTTTTAATTAGACCTCAAAAGTATTGTTTTAAAGGCTGTGAAAGAAAATATTGGGAATCTACCTTGTTAATATAGGCTATTTATTTTAATTTATAAATTACATTAGGCCTATTTTAGCAATGTGTTGCTAATTTAAAACACATCATATTTAGGCCTAGACATTATACATCATAATATATTTGTAATTTCATAAGAAAATTTAAATAACATTAATCTAGAGCACTAAATACAACTGCAACATGATAAGGTTAAAAAAGTGCATAAAAATGCTTGAATGATCAATCAAATCTACCCCTTTAATACAAAGGCTATATCATGCTTCAAATCATTAGATAAGATACACAAATATGAATCAATTAGATATTCAGATAACTTGACACATGTGTAGATTACCACTGGGTGTAGTGAACAACTGATACTTGTCCAGTTAAACCCTTATACTTCATCTTTAATAATATATGAACAAAGATGAATTGTGATACATCAAGTAATTGTTTAAGGACAACATGTAGGCACAGGAGCCTTAAATAAACTATGGGGCACAAGATGTTAGAAAAACATTAAGATCTCATACAATAAATACTAGAAAGCGGCTTCACAGACCTATATACTCGAGTCAAACATAAATTCAGCCGGCGAAAAACAGTTTGCATCATTCTAAGGTAAAATTCCAACAAGCTTAATAGGTGGTATATTCCAGTTGGGAGAGTCATATAAAAGCCTGTGCATCTAGAATAGATGCACTAAAAGGAAAAGACAACTCAAACATATTCAAAAGCAGTAATGACATAAGGAGCTTCATCTTAAAGGCACTGTCCATTACTACTCAAGCATAAGAAACATCAACTTAAGGGTGCCAGCCACTTCAAACCTAGTATTAAAAACACGAACCTAAGGGTGCCGGCGACATCACCCAGGTAGTATTAGAGTGAGAGTATGAGGAATGAGCCTTATGGGCTAAGATTAATTGATCTATAACTTTAGATCAATACTCCAAGGTATGGCCTGAGGTTAACGTTTGCTCAAACAAACCCTAGCTTATATGTGCTACATAGCACCAAGTGACCCAGGGGCATGTATATACATTTAACCTAGATCATCAAAGAATAGTTACCTCCCAGTAACTGAAAAATGGGGGATGCAAGTAAACACAATACACTCATTATGGCTAGATATATGATAAATGCCTTTATCTAGTCGTGTAATCCACCTGCGGGGTTTATAGTAAGAAAGCAAATTTAATTTGCATGATATAGAATTAGAAAGTATACAATAAACAATCATACTTTACTAAGGTTTTTTTGTCAAAATCTAAATTAACTCTAAATTAAGTGTTTTTTGGTCAAAATTGAAATTAACTCTAAATTGAGTTGTATTGAATAGAAATGAACACTTTAGTACCCAATACTGGGGTATATCACAAGATATAAATATACTATACATTAAATTGTACTAAATAGTACTGACCTACTTCATTACCCTGCTACGAGGCTTATCACAAGATTTACATTCAAGCTACATGAGGATGTACTTAAAATTACATTGCAACTTCTTTGCCTTACTATGGGGTTTATCACTAAATTTAGATTAACATTACATTAAATTACCAAAAACTCTATATTATAAACAATTCACCCAGACACAGGATTAATAACATATTTACGCATGATCAATAACTGAAGGTATCCCATCTACATCTTGCCGGCGATACCAATCTCTTCAGCATAATTGGTCAGATGAAGTAACTGTAGGCAGGCGAGCCCCAAGAGGTCTTCCTTCAATGAAGACTTGGTGTAGAGTATTTTTTTAAAATTTGGAACAACTTGATTTAAACACATGTTATGAGCTGGTTAAAGGGAGGGGAGAGGGTATGTACGTAACCCCATCTACTTCACATCATTCAGATGGTTCAACTCAGGTGAAATATTGATGGGCTAATGCGCATGAGATAAGGCTCTTAGATAGTTCAGTCGGTAGACAAGTACGCATATTCTACCTTAGGTTTTGTCTCATAGACTATGACTGTGCATCCTGCCCATGGAGGGCGAAAAGCTGGTTATGGGATATTTGGTGGGCTTAAGACAATATTAGAAGCTTACAGGAATAATGTCCTTTAGCCATGGTGTTTGGATCGGATTGGGGCGGGTTGCAAATAATTAACCCAGCACAATGTAGGATTGACACTGCAAGCATTGCATATCCTCTCGACAGCCATAGTCTAACTTCGAACCGAATTGGGTGACTAATAGTTTTGTTTTAATATAATTTAGTTTAATTTATATTATTGTGTGTTCAACTGTTTATCTAATGACTGTAGAAATTAATACTGAAATTAGAATGTTGTTAATTCACTAACAAACATTCTTTCTCGATTAAGTTCCATCAGAAAAATTGGCATTAAAAACAAAGGGCATCTTTTTTACTTATACATCTAAGGGCAACTAGTAGTATGTTAAAACAGTTTATACAAATATAAACTTAGAGTATTTTGTTCCCATTCAAAATTAATTTTTGTCTAAATTGCGATTAGCATATTTGTATCATTTGCACTTAACTTATAACCTAATATTTATTGTAAGAAAAGAATCACTGACTTTAATATTTTAATTAGTAACATAAATTATGCTAAAATGTATATTTATTCAATATTGATATGTTGATTTTTAATATATTTTATAGATAAAACAATTTTTTTGTTCATGTTTTACAATTAATTATAATGTCTCATCATTATTATTGTATTTTTGTTACAGTAGGCCCACTAGGGTTTACAAATACAAAACAGAATCAGTATCATTATAGGTTAATTAGAGAATAAACAAAATAAAGGGGATTTTTTTAACTGTGGTCATATCACTGAAAAAATAAAATTTCATTTTATATTTTGTTACGTTACCTTTTTGCTAATAAATCTTAAAAACTAATTAGTTTTATTAAATGTTTAATTAAGAGATGTTTAAAGGATGTGTCCCTCCAAATGACCCCTCTAACTTTCTTATTAATCTCCGACTCTTCTTCCCCCGGCTTCACCCTCATTGATAAAACACACGAGCCACCACTGATAATGACACCAACATATTCTCCACCAGCTCCTTCTACAGGGTGTCTACTCTCCGGGAAAATTAGGGAAAACTGGGACTAACTGGGAATTTGAAGTGTTTGGGGAAAAACGGGAATAAATTGGGAATTTGGTAAATTACAAAAAATATCCGTGAAAATGTTGTTCATTCAAAATATGAGATGTATGAATAATTAACTGTGATTCAAACTGTCTTTTTTTTGTGGCTGTGTAATAGGCCTACATTTTATCATTTTTCTAATTCCTAGTAGACTTTGTTAATACAAATTTAAAAAAAAACGTTTATTTAAGGGTGTGACATTTTTGAGTAGGGAATTTTAGGAAATGATCAGGGAAAATGTCGGGAATTCCATTGGTCAAGTTGAGTAGACACCCGGTACTAAAAAAAAATAGCTGTCACATCTGCAGTTACCAAGGAATTTTATCACAATGTCCTTAAACACATCCCAGGTGACCTTCTTACATTATTTACACACATTGTAGAACTCTTATCATTAAAAAGTTTTCTTATTTGTGGCCCAACAAAAAATTCTTATATTGTGGCATCACAGATACCTGAAAATATTTTGCCAATGTACTCAAGTGTGTCACTCTATTGGTTTGTAGCCTCCACAAAATTATTCATTAAATTGAACTAGGTGTAGCCTATAAAGGGGGGAAAATAACTTTCCTCAGATATACACGTTGTTTGTGAATGTGTTTCTGCTACACTTTCATAACTTGTTACCTCTTTAATAAAGGTTAAATAAAAGTAAGGCTTTCATTACTGATAGAAAACATTAGAGTTACTTCAGGACTCGTGTCTCTGCCTTTACATTTTATTGTGAACATTTTGATGCTTACATAAATATGTATTAATATAAATTGTTACCGATTTATTTACTATTGGTTTATTGTTAATGAATAATGTTTAAATCCAAACCAAGGATAGTAAACTTGTTCTAAGGTGCCACAGTTACATTAGGATCAGTACATTAATTAATTTCAAATACAAAATGGCAATATATCTTAATAACCATTCACGCCCACACATTCTATAGAGTTAGATCTGTACAAGATCACTTTTTACAATGTCAATACCTTATTGAATATTTGTTATGTTTCAGATATTCACTTCACACATTGATCTCTTCAGATGAAAGATGGGGGCATCATTAGAAGAATTTAGTTCAATTTCTTTAGAATCTCACTCTTTTATCACTACTGGCAAAGAAAACTCAGACTCTGAGGATGAAATTATCATCAAGAAAAAGCTGACCAGGAAGGTTTTCATTGTTAGTGATGATGATAATGATGATAATGATGATAATGATAACAGCAAGAATGATGGTGAATTTGTGAAAAGACCTGAGCTAAGCACATCTGTTGATCAAGTGGGGCAAAATTTGGACAGTGATAAAGATGAGGGTATATTAAAGACACCAAAGAGGAAGAAAAGGGTTTTGATGCAAAATGAAGATGAATCAGACGTGGATGATCCACTACCTGTGTCTCAGAATGAATCAGAATCGATTGAAACTCAGTCTGTTTCCAAACAAAAATCACTCTCTGATGTGAATAAAGACTCTTTGGTATCTACTCAAAAGGTAATTTGTACTTCAGTAGGGGAGGAGGGAGTAGTAAGCATTTATACATTTAATTCTGTTCCTAGTTATTTCTTTTGTTTGATTTGGATGATTAACACACATATTTGTACGCAACCTTGTTTTCTAGCACATGATTTAGTAAGTTTCTTAACTGCCTTAAATTTAAATACTCAACCCAATCTCTGGTATAGTTGATTCATGATCATGTTGGCCTTTTCTGATTGTTAAAAAATTACTTAAAAGGAATTTTGTATTCGATCTATTTACAATGTTTTGATACACTGACAAGTGATATATATTAAAATCGCTTCTCATAGTGAGAAAACTTATTTTTAAGAAGGATGAGCACCAAATTGTTTTAAGTCCTTTTTCAATTGTCATACCTGGATCACAATTAACTTAATGTATGCTTATTTTAATTAAATGTCTGATCACTAAAACTAAAGCTAAAAAGTATACCTTAGTCTTAAAACCAACAAATGAATTACTAAATAGCCCTGTTGACATCACTTGCATAATGATTGGCTGGCTAGATCACGTTATATCCTTCAAGTAACGTTCACTTAAAGTAAAAGACCTCCCAGGACATCTCTTACGTTAAGCTAACTGCATCGTGATTGCTTCCATTTAAACACACGAGGAGATCCTTTATGCTTAGTTACGTTGAGTTAACTTTAAGTTGATTGGGTTCCTGGCATCAGAAAACGCCAAGTTTATGAAAGTAAAAATCAATGTCTATGAATCCGTTTCACTGCCAATGCCAGATTACACAATCTCACAAAAGGTTGTTCTTAGTTGAGTGAAAATTTTAACATCAAAATAATCACTATAAATAAAAGATAACTTGAATATTGTTGTTGTTATTATTATTATTATCATCATTATTATCACTATCATCATTATCATTATCATCATTATCATTACATGCTCTGTCATATGAAATGTTCATTCCTTTTGTCAGTGAAACTTAGACCTCCAATGCATCCTGTCCTCTGCCTCCTCATTCAGCTCCCAGAATTTTCTTCTTTCCTTCAAGTCATCCAGTCTTTTAACCCTTTTTATTCCTAAGCTCCTCTTTCCCTCAACCTTTCCTTCTATTACTTTGTGCAGAAGACAGTTTCTCTTAGGGATGTGAATATTGTTGGTATTTTTTATTTTACAAACATTTTTTTCTCTTTATAAACATAGAATAATTTCTAAACATGTATTGATGTGTCACAAAATTTCTTTAACAATGTTAGGGTGGATTAAATGCTTTAAGGTGAACGCCTTTGTTTCACAGAGAACATTAAAATAGTGTGCAATATCGAACTGGAAAGAATAAAATTTTATGCATGTTTTTGCACTATCGCAAAATATTTGATTTTAGATTTATAGCAGTCTCATAATGGTGCTCTAATTAATATGTCTAATAGTACAAATAGTTATATAACATAGGTGGTTAATCCTTTGAGGTGGTACAGTAATAAAATTGCTCAGGTAAAGGTATAAGTGTCATTTTGTTTGGTTTGTTGGCGACAGGGCGGTTGAGGTTCAAATCCCTATTGTGTGTATGAAAGGGGTGTTTTCTCAATGGCTTGCCACACTCCCTTCACTCAAATCTGGGCATTTTTGTCATTCTTCCATACTTGGCTATTTTAACACATTTTGATATTATTTGCTAAGTCACTAAGCTAATTAATTTTAGATAATTTAACATCTTTAATTCTAATACAACTTTTGGTTTGTAGAGATTAGCATTGTTTCAAGACAGTTCATTGTACGATGCAGAAAGCTCTGATGAAGAAACTGTTCAATCGTTTTCCAACAACAAACAAAATTTGGGGCCATCTAGGGAAAACAACTTAAAGGGAGCCACTAAGAAGAAAGAAGTACATTCAAACAAGCCAAAATCTTCCACAAAAACTACAAAAGAGCAGGTAACATGTAATGATATTGGTTTGGATTACTATAAATTATGTAAAAAGTCATGGATGAAGGTAATTTTTCTTTAAAGTAATATATGTCGAGTATCCTTTTAAGATTCATCCATGAAGAAACACGCGCTTCTCAGAAATAATGAGAAAAGGATTACACCTTTAAAATATATACCATATTTCCTGTTAAAAGAACAACTGCGCTATTTCCTGTTAAAAGGAACAACTCCGCAGTATTTGGCAAATATGCCAATTCCCTATATAAATAACTAAGAGGCTAGCCTTCACAACACCTGTCGCCAGGACTCTTTGTATTTGTTATCTACCTAACCCTAGTAACTATATTTAAATTAATACCTCTTAACAGCTGCTTATACATTTCTATGATTATTTAATCCAAATAAAAAAGTATTTATATCACATAAAAAAACTTAATTTTAATTTTCAGTCTGTAGGTTGGTGAAAATTAAAAAAAAAATTATTTGATTTTCTTGCATGGAGTTTTAATTTCCTTTTTATTAATTTTTCTAAGTCAAATTGTCATTCATACACACAAACATGTTTATTAAATTTAAAACTATTTTTATTATTCTTGTGTTAAACATGTTTTATTACTATATTTGTTTCTAGTCAGCCAAATCCAACAAAAATGAAATACATAAAATCCACAGTGAGAGTCAACGAATGTTGAGAGAAACTCGTCTTTCGCTCCCATACCATCGTCCTCGACAACGCACCCTCACAGAGTTCTTACAAAGGCGTAAAACTATTCCAAATATCCCGAAATCACTCAAGCCAACAGAAGAACAAATGATAGAAATCTGGTAGGTTGTTCTAAATCATAAGCTTTATCTACAATCTAAAATAAGACTAAATATTTTTGAGGGACTCTTAGGTAGTGGTATTCAACCTGGGATACGTGAAGACATCTTAGGGGGTACGTAAAATTTAAAAATGATATACATATATACACAGATTGATGGAGATGAAGTATGTAGGTAAAAGACTGCAAGGGAGACCAAGAAAAAGATGGGAGAAGCAGACAACAACATGTGTGCGAGTGATAGGTGAAGAATGGAAGCAAATAAAGGAGGAAGATTGGTTGAAGGAAAGAGGAAGTAATTTTTACTACAGGTTGAAATAGTTCCTGATGATGATATACCCACATATATATTTTTCATTTAAAACTTCTTAATTTCATTATTTTGGATATAATTTATTTTAGATGCAGCTACTATAATATATTTTGGTTAAATCTTGCACCAGCAGATTTGTAAGGTACAAAGTTGAGGAGAAATTATTTCTGGGGGTATGTGAACAAATAAGGTTGAATAACATTGCTTTATATATAAGATGCTTACACTCATATCTTTACTGATGATTTAAGGTGAGTTTTAACAACCAAGCTATGAAGCTATTCGTAGTATACTACAATATGTATTATAATGTTTAACAACTTTTTTTGTGTGTTCTGAATTTTACTAAATCAAGTTTATTAAAAGGTTCCGGTAGTTTAGTTGATTAAATATGGAGCTAGTTTAGAGGGGGTGTATTTTATTACCATGAAACGGATGGGGAAATCACATTGATAAATTTCATGTGGAAAAAGATCCCTGTGAACTTGGGCGAGACTCAACGTTTATCTCATCATCGACAATCCATTGAATTGCAAAACATATGCCCTAGATTGTATCACTTTTAATTAAGGTATATTCATTTTAATAATGAAGTCCTATATAATGATAACTGAGATTACAGAGCTAGAAAAAAAAATAGGCCAAATATTTTCCATTTGAGACATACTTATAGGAATGTATGAACCATTTTTTCAGGGCAAAACAATATTGAGAAACAAATAAACATTTTATTGAGAATCAAAACTTGACTAAGAGTAAAAAAAAATACTTTTAGGTATTTTTCTATAACATTAGAAAAATACTAAACATTTTGAGTGTGTGAGCTTTGTCTCTTTTGATAAAATATATTCTTTTAATCCAATTTCACCAAATTTAGTTTTCAAGTGTCTTATTGCATGCAGTGATAAATCGGCTCCAAAATTTTCTTTTTGATAATGCTGATTATTTGATTTAATTTATTTTCACATTTACAAAGATAGTGTGGTACATTAATTTTTTGATTAAATTTATTTTATTCATTGAATTCATTGGAAATTATATGAAACATAGTAGAATATAGAAGAAGGCACAATAAATAATTATACAAACAAATTAAAGGAATGGACACTATATGCATTTAATGACTGTTGACATTTGTATTATAGCTAAAATATTTTTACTCTATTTTATATATTCTCACTTATATAACCTGCCAATCTTGCGCATAAATAGGTTGATCTTAACAACTTAAATTCTTTTTATTCAGAACACCACCACTCTTTTAGGTTTCTACACTCTTGCTTTAAGTGTAAATGCTTTAATCTAACACAATACTTAGATCAAAATCTATAAGAGAATTTATCTTTTTATTTAATTTATATTGATTCAAACCCTACTGAAAGTGTGGAGAATAAACAAGGAGAGCAAGTCAAGGCAGTTCTTGGACAATTTACATTGATTTTACATAGTCAATCATAGACATACAAAGGGCGAGTTTATTTTTAGGGTAAAGTGTTATTATTTTTCTCATAAAGTGATGATATTTTATACTGAAAGCAATGTTATTATTTACATCAAAAAGAGTCGAATTAGCATTCATTAAAAAAAATTAGGGCTCAAGTCCAGATAACAGTAGCATTACTTCTAAATGCACAATAATGTATACAGCAACATTAGGTTGCATATGGTGAGCACACAGTGATATTTAGTCTTATTTCAATAAAGTGAATAAATTGCTCTATTATTAATCAAAGCAATGCTATTGTATTCTGGACTTGTTCCAAAATGAGTACATTATTCATGTCTATACGCCAAGTTATTTATTACCTGGTGTTTGATACTATTCAAAATTTTGGACTCTTTCATCTTTGTTTTTTTGATTTGATGTGTTTCATGCTAAAAGATATACTGTTCTATTATACAGTAACAGTACAGAACTTGCATAAAACTGTCTAGATTTTTTGTTCCTTTTATGTTCGACATGCATGACTGTTAAACATCATAACCAAATGATGAATATTTTTACTTTTGATAGGTCTCAAAGCACTTGCTTGAAACTTTTTTTAACACGTTTGTCTTTGAAATTGGCTATTGTACAAAATTAAAAGTTCCTTTGGTCATTTACGCTGACTCTTTGTCATTTGTCAGCCATTTTAGCTAGGACTTAAATAAGTTCAACCACATTTCCTTCTTGGCTTTCTTTTAAATTAAAATAGTCAGACTCACTTTGGTGGTTGCATGGTCTAAGGCACTACTACTCTTACAGTTGACTAGACTGCCAATGATAAGGAACTCGTGGTTTAAATATTGATTGGGTGTACTGAGAGAGTTTTTTACAAAATGGTTTCCCACTCTTCCTTCACACAAATGTGGGTACACTTTCTAAAAATATAACCTTCCTAATCTCTAAAACCATCAGCCTAATTAGTACATTAGTGTATAACTAGAACAGGTAATAAAATGCAGTGCTAATAATATAGTAAATAAATAACCAGTTTACTCAGTTGCTGACCTTGAAATTCAAACAAACATCTGCACAATAACCTCTTTGTTGGGTTCTTCTCATACTATACCACCCTCTCCCATATATAACTGTGCATTATTTCACAAATGACATACCTGATAAGTAGAGAGTTACAAACATGCTTTGGTGGTCACATGGTCTAACGTGATACTCTAACGGTAGATTAGACTGCTGATGATTAAGAGATTTAGGTTCAAATCTCGGTTGGGTGTACTGAAGGTGGGTTTTACAAAATGATTTTTCCACTCTCCCTCCCCACAAATGTGGATACATTTCCTTTAAATATAACCTCCCTAATTCCTTAAAACCATTAGCGTAATTAGTACGTAGGCATATAACCTGAACGGGTAGTAAGACATGCTAAAAATAAGGGTTCAAGACAAATAAAAACACTTTTTCAAGAAGATTGAAATTGCAAGCCCATAAATTTGTTGATCCCAAGCTTGATTATTTATTTAAGTCTTGCCTTGAAAATCTGAGTACTTGCAAATGCCTAGTACTTAGGCGTATAATGCTTACGAGTAGTAAGGTATGGTCCTTTAAAAATAGTCTAATGCTTTCTTAGAACATATCAAGTAAAAAGCATTGATTTTAACTTTAACACTTTTTTCTTAATCCTTCTACATCTATGATTAAAAGAAGTAAAATTTAAATAAAAATGATCTTGACTTAGGCTTTGACTTCCCAATTTTTAAGTTTCACTGTGACTCTGCTTCACAAGTGAGAAAGTGATTTGTTTCAAACACCTTTATAATTTCTCAAAATTATTAATATAGCAGCTTCTTTTTCTTTATGAACAATTACTATATTAAAGGTGCTGGTGAAAAAATACCATTTGGTTTAAATAATATTGTTTACTTCTGCATATTATTATTGGTATAATATTCACTCATTTTTTTCAGCAAACACCTGGAAGAACGAGAAAAGGAGACAAAGGAATTCTTTAAGTCTGAGTCGGAAGAGTCTGACACTGAAGATAAAAGTGAAAGTGGAGACAAAGAGACAACTTGTAATAACAGCAGGGAGAAAATATCATCTAGTCAGCCCTCTGAGGTAAATGGGCCTCTTAAAGATTCTGGAATCCAGAGTTTCAGTGAAGCTTTACTCAGGGAAAGTGAACAGGAAGATACCTTGAGAGTTTCTTGTGACATTGTTGAAGAATTGAATACTGCGGCAGTAACAGATGGTGACAATTCATTATTAACACTAATTCATAAACCTTCTTTAAAAAATATTGATGACATTTGTGGAACAATGAACGTGGTAAAGATAAGTCCTACACTTGACCTTAATAAACCATTATCAAAAAATTATTGTGCCTCAGAACTTGACAAAGAAATAGAAGTAACCCATGCAAGTGAAACTACTACTATCGAGTCAAGGGTTTCAAGTGAAAATTTGGGGATTGAGACCGACTCTCAAGATTTTATCTTGCATTTAACTGATGATGATGATAATGATGACTATGACATTGAATCATCTGTTAAATGTGAACCTTCAAAAACTGAATCACGACCATTTAAAGTAGGTCTAAATGACAACAGAGTTAACTTGAATGATTTTGAAAATACATTGCCAATTTTAAGTACTGGACTATTTAGTGATAGTAATAGAAGCAATGAGGAGGGAGCCAAGTGCAACATTGAGTCTTTCACAGAAGCAGGACATTTATTCAAACTAAGATTGTTTGAGAATATGAATTGTGAAAGTGTTACAAAAGGACAAGACAAATGCATGAAAAGTGAGTTAATTATGACTAAAGAACGAGTTTTAAAGATGAGTGAAAGCCAGGAACTGAATAAAATTGCTTTATCAAATGTTGAAGACACTGTTAACGATTCAAACATCTTTTCAGTAGTTGAATCAGAAGATTTAGTCTTAAAATTCAGTGAATCACAAAATATGTCTGATGCCACAAAAACTACAAAAGAAAAGGATGATCATGACAGTACAAACAAAAATACAGATAAAGTCGATAGTGCTTTGAAATCAATAAAGGATAAATCTTCCAAGTCCTCAAATGATAAAGGCTCTGAAAAGGATCTTTGTCTTGCTTCTTATCTCAAAGACATTTTCTTGAATAAAAGTGTTGAGGACTCAGGGGATGAAAAATTTGAATATAATAAAATGCCTACTGCTCTTAAGAAAAGTCTCACTATATCAGGGTCATTTCCTGATATTAAGCCTAGACTTAGCCGAGGACCTAACAATCTTATTGACCTTGAAGTTGTCCCTACTCCAGGGGGAGTGAAGAGTCTAATTCAAAGATTCTTTGAACATTCTACAGCCAAGAAGCCACCAGCACAAAAACGTCAAGTTGAACTTGGGTGAGTTAATTTATTTCATTGAATGTGCACTCCAAACTTTCTGCTCACCTGTATATCAGTACATAATACCCACAAATTAACTTAATTCTAGAACCAACCTGATACCTAATCCTACAGTTGTTAATTCACCAATGTGAATTGGACCCATTTTCATTAATAGTACATTTTTTTTCAATATCGGAAATTGGACCAAAGGCTCTTGGTGCTGGGTTGGTTAAAATGTCCTTAATATAATGTTTTACATAAATATTTATTGCGGGCTTGGTTACTTAAATGGTCATTAATAAGGGGGACCAAATTTTGATCCTTAATGGACAGTATATTTTTTTCCACAATGAGGTTTCTTATCTTTTCTTTATATCAATATGAATTTTATGAGCTGCCAATTAACTTTAAACCTGAAAAATGTTAGGGAATTGTATGTATCATTGAAAGTTAAGGAATTCCCTATTGACTGACATTTCAAAATACTATCATTCAAATTTTCCTACAATTTCACTCGCAACCTTTTACTTGTTATGTATAATTTTTACTGTGCTTGAGTCATTTTGTAATGGCCCGTCTACAACCAAACGCACCCGCTTGTCGGACTTGCAACTACGCAATAACGTAATTTTGTCTGTCTACAATAGCTTACGCAAACACAATTGTATGTCGGAACTGTCGGACCAGCTTGTCGGGAGGAGATGAACATTGTCCATCTCTTGCGTTTATGTAGTTGCGTTGGCTTGCGTTCAGCCAATCAAAAAACAAATATGGATGGACTACTAAAATCAAATAATTTGAAGTTATTTGGTCTATGACAAAAACGCTTGGAAATGTGTAGTAATGAATACAGGATTTTCAATTAAAATCATGTGTATTTAACCATTTAAATATTTATTTCTTATTTGAAAACATTAATATGAATTTGACTTTTATAGTCATCATTGATGTTTGTTCCTATTGGTCGAAATTACATTTTATGACTTTTCATTGTAGACAGTCTATTTTGTATTTATTAAAAGCGTAATTACGAGTGCATTTGCGATTGCGTAGTTGTGAGGCCGACAAGCGGGTATGTTGGTTGTAGACTGGCCTTAATCATTATCATAACATACTATCTTATAAGTGTAGCTTACTACTATATTATGATAATGTGTGGTTAGGCACACTATCTGAAAAAGACCCAGGAAATGATATGTCTATAAACTATTTGATGACCTGCTTCGGTGGTCGTATCATCACATGGGTGTGAAAATTGCGCACATAGTCACCAATAGCAATTATCTTTATATTCAAAAGAATTCTTAGTTTGCAGCTTATGTGTGTAGTGTAAAATATACCATTATGGCCATTCAACAATAACACAATTTATTGCACAATTTTAACAAATGTACAATTTTAAGCTATAAATCGTGATTTATTGATTTAAAATCACTACAGTTCTTGAGCTATATGTTGTCTTACATGTTATATTATGCTTGTCCCATGGTTTAGGCAAAGCAATTAATGTATGGGGCTGACATTTAATATGATCAGGTATTAGGGGTACAGAATGAAATAATTATAATATTTATAATATTAATGGTTTTAATATAATGAAATTATTAATATTATAAATATTTCATTCTGTACATCTCATATGAATGTATTTTACTTTACATCCATTACTGTTTTCAGCCTATGGCCTTTGTCAATTTTTTTGTTCAAGCCATATATTTTCCACTACCGGCTGATTAGGCCTGCCTTATAATCCATCTCAAGACTAGGACAGAGACAACATCCAGTCGGTTGACCTGGCGGTCTAGGGGTAAGGTGTCGGACTTCTGTGCTTGCGGCCGGGGTTCAATCCTCGGTCGCGGCAAAGATTTATCTGATTACCAAACCCTTCCTTCACCTCTGACAAGACATCTTGTGAATGTGGGGAATTCCAGGCCTCCACCGTGGTTCAGATTCCACGTTAAACTGTAGGTCCTCCATTTCATCTCACAATCACCCTACCATCACACATTAGCGTAAGTGCGTATAACCCGAACGGGTAGTAAGACGCGGTGCTAATAATAATAATAATAATAATAATAATAACAACAACATCCAGTCCCTGGCCGTTAATTCATTACTGTGAAAGGGTAAACCCACATTTAACCAATAATAAGTTTTTCGGTCATGCCGGGAATCAAACCTGGGACCCTTTACTTAGTAGACAGACACGCTACCGATTGAGCTAAGGTGTAGGATTCATATGAATGTCTAGTTATATAAAATTTCAGCCCCATACATTATTTACTTTACCTTAACAATGGTATTGGAAAAGCATAAAATATCAAATTTGAACCCTAATAACCTGTAAAATATAATTATTTGAAATGATTGAATCACTATTTTAACTTATAATTATACACTTGTTAATTTTGTTGGTCAAATGACCTTGAGATAAAAATAATATAAAAGAACTTTAATCAAAATCTTAGTATTATACTTATTTAAATTAACACTTAGTACTTAACGATATTAATTATTTGTCATTCCTAAACATGATTAAAATGTGTGTTGTAAAAGGACTCCTGGACATGAAAACCAAACCCAAGACTTTTGGCTTATTACGTCTAAGTTGTCTATGTACCTATTCACTTAGCTCTTATCCAGGATCTTCCTCATCCCAGGGGGATATCTAACATTGTTTTAAGGCAGAGTCTATGTTCTGCCTGTAATATGGTCAGCTATGTTATAAGTATAGTAATTAGAAACACAGCTTCAGGGTGGAACTTTTATGCTGTCATCAATTTGTTGAAGCTATTTTTATGGGAGCTATATTTTTACAGAATAATGTACTTAAACAATTATTTGTCTATTGACTTAAGCATGGCACAATCTTTAATAGCGCAATGATAAGCACATTAATATACTATGCTAAAGGTTCTGGGCTATATTATTGTATCCTGGATTCATTAAAATTTATTTGGGAATAGCACATAATCATCACAAGGGTTAAGTTGTTTATAAAATGCCATATTTTTATTCTGAACTTCTTTTTCATGTAAAATAAAGATGTTTTAGCTATACTTACTGAATATTTGTCTTTTATTTTTCACATAATTGAATATTTAGTGCATTTTTTTTAGTTCGATGATTAGAGCATTTAGTGAATTCAGAAAGGGAATATCAATAGTTCATTTAATCTTTGGGCTCCGTCAGTTGATGGAAAAATATTAGAAGCATATTCTTTTGTCTTCTTGGTTATAAAAATGGCATTTGATGTTGTGAACAGAGATGAAGTCTGGCTAGCAAAGAAGAATATTGGAATAGATTATGACATGGTGAAGACGATTGTGGATTAATAGAAGGGTATTAACAGCAGAGTCAAACACCTATTGGCATGACAGAGAGCTTTGGAATAAATACGTTTTTAAGGCAAGGTGGAATGCAATCTCCTCTTATTTTTTTAATCACATAAATGAGATACAAAATGAGTAAGCCATACGATCGTCCATGAGAAAATAAAATGGAATTCATGCTTTTTGCTGAGGATATGTTGTATGTCAAGAGAAAATCCATGCCTATTAAGGAATAACAAAGGATTATGGTCATGTTTAGCCAACAAACGAGTGAAGTGTTAGTTATTAAATTAAATGGGCAACCAGCAGGCTACATTGAATTGGAATGAAAACGGTCAGAGATGACAAATAAATTCAAATATCTTGGCAGTGCAATATCAAAATCCGGTCCCATGGATGAACAAATTACCAACAGCATTCAAGCTGCTTTTAACCTTTATAGAGCAGTTTGGAGACTTTATATGGAACAAGATAATTCCATTGCAATGCAAGAAAACCATCTAGCAAACCTATTACATGCTTATTTTGACATACGGATGTGAAACCTGGGCTATGTGTAAAAGAGATGAGAACAAGATCCAGGCAGCAAAGATGAGATTTATTAGAAGGATGATTGGCAAGGCCAAGATAAAATAGAATACAAAATGCAGAAATCAGGAATTTAGCTCAAATTGTCAGGTTGCAAAGTAAAACAACATATCACATACTCAAGTGGTATGGGCACATGAGAAGAATGGATGCGAACAGAATATCTAAGAAAATGTATGAATTACACATGGAAGATAGATGACCAGAAGGAAGACCAAACTTGAGACATAAGGACATAGTGAAGTCGGACATTATACAGAACAAGAGTGGGACAGTATTGAAGAAGATAACTATAATGATTGAAGTCAGTGGAGAGGCTTTGTTGTAGATGACATGACATGGGTGGATATTTTAAGGAATCTTAAAAATTAATATTTTTAGTTTATAGCAAAAAATATATTTTACAAAATAATAATATTAGTAATGAATTATGAGTAAGTGATTTTGAAATGTCCAAATAAATTGGTAATTGCATGTATAGGGCATAATATACCTATTTTTAAACCATCAAATTATATTAAAACCATTTCAAAGATTTCCAAGCTACTTTACTGATGTTGGGTGTATTTCAAAACACTTTGCTATACTTTTAAAGCATACCAGTAAACCTTTGCAAAACTTTCGCACATTCAAACCCGCCCCTCTCCCCCCTGCACCATAAAAAAATATTTAGTCTTTTGTTGGGTTGTTGAAATAAAATACTCAGCGAAGTGTATACACAAAATAGCAAAGAGTTTTTTTTCGATAATTGATACACACATATTGTTAGATTTTTCTTTTAACTTAAATTTTAAACAAAAAATGTGTTTTTAACATAAACTGAGTATGCTATGTAAGAAAGCTGTAAAAAAAAATCCTATCCACTGATTCCTTATTCATCGCTGTAGGCTTTGTATTAGTTGAGAAAAAGGGATGTTGACAACAGAAATATTAAACAAAAATATTGTTATATTTCTCTTTTAACTTAGATCTTAAACAAACAATGTGTTTTAACGTAAAATGAATATGCTATGTCAGAATTCGGTAAAAAAAATCCTGTCCACTGATACCTTATTTGTTGCTGTAGGCTTTGTATTAGTTGAGTAAAAGGGATGTTGACAACAGAAATAATATATAGGATTTTAACTTTTCAAAGCATTTTTTGGGGCATAGGCCTATATAAGAATGTATTTCGTTTCTTTTTTACATTAATATTTTAGCCCTAATATCAATGTATCAATAAAATATATGTTTAGTATGTGTGATTTTTTTCCTCACCCCCAGAATTGTAAGTGCAGAAAAGGGCCCTGAGGGCATAGAGAGTGTTGTCAAAGACACTGTTACAGTTATTTTGGGGGAAGACGAACTTTCATCAGCAGGGGAGAAGCCTGGAACCAAAATGCTCCGGCTCAGGAAAGAGCTTCAACAACAGATCTCAAAAAGGAAAAGTGAAGAATGGAGTCGTCGATTGCAAGAGGCTCAACTCGACAATGAAAATGTTCCAACAGGTATTGTAACATAACATGATTAGTAAAATATGGCATGCTTCAAAACAGTTATTTTTAAATCACACTTTTTATTTGGCTTGGTATTTTGTCACATATCTACAATGAAAAATTTAATAAAATACAACTTAAAGAATCTCAAGTTTTTTTTCCGGTCACTGTGATAAACTTGAATATACATTTAAAAATCATATTACTGTTATATTACATCATGTTATTAATATTTTTATACCAAACAAAATAATATGTGAATGGCAAACCTTTAGGCTTCTATTAAAGTAAAATGAATGCAATATTATTATTTTCATAAGATTTCCTGAAATATTTTATGGCCACAAAAAAATAAATATAATTATTTAAGTTTGGTTTAATAATATATCCAATTTGAAACTCAACTCTTACATTTGTTCAAAACCTTGCACTAACTAGTTTGTCTCTACACAGGAGAATCATCAGACTGTGGTATTCTGGACGAGGAAGAAGAAGAAGCAGAAATGACAGACACAGAAACAGAAGAAGAGGAGGAGGAAGAAGAAGACATGTTAATTATTGATAGTAAAAGATTAAAGAGTGATTTTATAGAAGATGAGGCAGAACTCTCAGATGGAGGGGAAGCTGCCGATGTGTCATCTGATGAAGAGGAAGATGATCAGGAAGAAACTGAGAAAGTTGAAGGACAGGATATATATGACAAGGATGAGAACACTAATGAAGAAACTGTTTCTCAAAGAGTCACTGGTACATATTCATACTATATAATTATGTTTAACTAGACCCCCCCCCCCCCCCCCCCCCC
>CABFOW010003877.1:27877-65616 GCA_902141385.1 Timema californicum
TGTTTTTTTTTTTTCCAGATAGCGATGAGGACTTGGGAATCGATGACACCTGTCCTATCCCACCTTACCAACCACAAAGGAATGTGACCAGCGAAAGAGCTCCACCGGAAAGTGTTGAAAAAACGTCTTTTAGCTTTTTATCCCCTGTAATAAGTCTTCCTGGTGGTGCATTACAGAGCTGGTCATCTGTCAAAGTAAGTAATTAAGTGCTTTTTTATTTTATTTTTTTAAAAAGGGTGTTCATCACCAAGGCTAACTAATCCCTTAATCTATAGGATAGGGATGGACACGATTCCGAACATTTGAGAAAAGGTTGGGTATTTATCCATTCTCTTAAGTCGAATGGGACTAGCTATATCCCTGAAAAGTTTCTTGTGGGAAAAAGTGTGGTCGTGTTTCAGCAGCCAATGCTGACTCATCATTGTAAATCTCTTTTTAGAGTTTTTTTTTCTTTAGCAAGCATAGGGGCAGGGTGTTATTTTATCGCTTGTGTAGAGACAAACATGTAGAAAGGAATGTGACTCGTTGCGTTTTGTTTATAAACATTTGTTTGTTAAGCTTGGCAAGCTAAAGAACTTTAAAGATTTAGAGAATGACAAATTTTATATTCTACTCTACCATATTTTGGGGTGTTGAAATGAGGGAGTATAAAGTAGCTTGCTATAGTCAATCATGTATGAGTGTGCAGCTCCAAACAGGGAATAGAGATTAAGGGGTTGTCAAACAGAATATTTAAGGGTCGTCAAACGTAGAGTATTTCTCCTTTAATTGCTCCTATTCTTCTCCTATCCCTTGCACAATTTCTATTATTTGCTCCTACCATCTCTTTCTTGGCCTTAGCAGTACCATATATTAGTTTATAATTTTATATATATATATATATATATATATATATAAAAAATCTAATATTGTTCTAAAGCACTCATATATAATCCAAACCAAACGGGTAGTAAACGGTTTAAACACTGTGCCATAACTGACTAACTATTGGGTTGATGCATCAGCATGTGAAATGTGTCTTACCATATCATTAGAGAATTTGGAGGGACTAATTTAAATTATAGATAATACAAAATGTTTTAAAGGCATATAGCTAACTGATAGCTCTGAGGGTCTGAAATATTCTCTTTGTCCACAAAATATTAACTAATACTGCATTAATTAGAATTAAAATGCACCTTTTAAATACATTAAATGACAAATAAAGGTATACCCAATATTATTGATTCATTAATTATCAAATAGTAGTACTAGTTAATCAAGACAATTTTTGTGATCTAAAACAGTAAAGCTATGATATTTTTTTATTGCCCTGTTAAAGGTATGCGTGAGTGCAATGGTTCTTACCCTTTTCTCTCCTTAAAACTGATTCCTGGATTTGAACCTCAAGATGTATATTAATGTTAACTGCTGAGTAAAATAATTTCAGGGAGGGGTTTGTGAGCACAACCTTCAAGTGCCGGAGGCTATAAAAAATTATAAATGATAGACAGTTCTAGAAGTTAGCTGAAGTGTTTTTTATGGCAACATAACTTCGTAACTGCAGGCGGCTAGGACAATTTTAGATATTAAATACCTCTAGAAGCTATCTGAAGTGGTTTTTTTTATGGCAACATAATACCATAACTGCCGAAAACTAGAAAATATTTTAAATACTAAACACCTTTAGAAGCTATTTGAAGTGTTTTTTTTCATGGCAACATAACACCATAACTGCCGAAGACTAGAAACATTTATAAATATTAAACACCTCTAAAAGCTCTCTGAATTGTTTTTTATGGTAACACAGCCCCTAATTTGTACTTGTACCTTAATTTTAATATTGTATGAACCATAAATAAAGCCATATATATTTTGTTTATAAAATTTCAGGGGAGGGGGGTGTTTGAAACACCCCCCCCCCCTCCCGACGATGACCTTGATTGGGGCGCGGTTTAAGTTAATGTTTAAAACTATGGTACAGCAATATGTTGGTCACAGACTTCTAATAATGCAAGATTATGGTGGTTGAGATGGTTATACATTACTAAAAAAAAACGTTTTTATATTGCTTTAAGCAACCCGAGCACTTCGTCTTACTGACAGTTCAGGTTATACACTTCACAAATAATTAATTTGTGTGACTAATAAATAATAATACTAAAAATAAGTAAATTAAATACACATGGCAAATTAACTAATCATTTCCAAAATATCATTACTCCCCGCACTAATAACTGTCATAAAGTTACCACATATGTATTTTTTAAGAATATATACAATATTAAAATAAGCCCAAATTAGTTGACCTTTGATTGATGCAATACACAATGCAAAAATGTTGGATGTGATTATAGACCTTTAAGTTTTCCTTTAATACGCCAAATATTATGTCTCGTTGCCATTCATTGCCAGCCCAAAGGATAGTGTTTTGAAAAATTATATTATTTGAAAACATAAATCATTCAAAAACTTTATTTAAGGCGATTATTAAACATATTGGTGTGACTTTCCACATGTATCATAAGTATTTAACACATCAATACAAGTTTTTCCCCCTTCAGAGAAGACTCTCTTAAGACGTTTCATTAAAAAATATTGAACAACTGCCAGAGCCAATACATCTATGTGTTATTCTAATACTAGTTTTTGACTGACTGGGCAAAGTCATTCACCTCTACATACTACTATGACCATATATTTGAACAAACTAGGTCCAAGTCACAGGTCCGCAAATGGGTGTCTCACTTTGTTCCCTTGTTCACATGATTTCTAACATGATAGGCCTAGCTTTTTCTACATCATTCATAAGGGTTTTGTGACATGGTTAGCAAGCATTGTGTAGGGAAAAAGACAGTTCCTAGAATCCTGAACAAAAGCTGTTCACAAAATACAGTGAGTGGGAAGCAACTCAAGTATTACTTGATTACAAAACAAATTTATGAAAATATCTGTACTTACTCTATCTACAGTAGCCCCGTGGCTTCTTTGGTGCTGACTGACAGGTCACAGCTGACTTCTGACAGTCAAAATTCAGGTATATACCTAAATTTTGACTCTCAGAAGTGACAGCTGTTAAACACATGATTTTGCAGATCATATGGCTTGGTGTAGGGATACATAATTTGGTCTGATAACTTTTCAAAGCTGTGAGCTGTCAGTCAGCACCAAAGAAGTCATGGGGCTACTGTAGCTTAGCTTTACATTAAGCAAGTAATCTAACATTGATTAGTTAAATCCTGAAAATAATATACATAAAAGGGTTCATTTCCAATATAAAAGAATGGTGAATATTAATAGCACTACAATATTTAATTTGTACACACATTTAGATGACTATTAAGTTTTTGCTTATAATAATGATACTAATATTAATTAGATATGTTTAGACTTAAATAAATTTGTTGTATCTATTCAAGGAGCAAATACAGCTTTATTACTCCCATAACAACAATAATTGTCACTATCCTTTCAGTATTTAAAATTATTATTGCCTGAAATATAAATTTGTTAACTTAAAGTTGCAAACTACAGTGTGATCTTGTCTTGATGTTTTGAGTTGAGTTGTGTTGGACCAAGCTCACCTTGAACTAGAAAAAACTCGAATTTAAATAAAACAACTTGATAAATGAAAATACCTAATTGTTTTCAAATAAAAAGTAATCTCTTTTTAAATTACAGAATTTGATTTTAATTTAATTTATTATTATAGTTTGAAATTTAAAAAAAAACTCAAGTGGCTTAAAAAATATTAAGTAGTTTATGTTGTTGCACTTGTGACTGATTTTTCACCACACTACCTTGTATTAATTATCAATTTTAATCCATTTTTTAATACCTATTTCAGCAAAATCGTCATATCTTGTCTTTGATTTTAAAATTCTCGCCATCATTTCCTTCTTAGTCATTATTATTACTATGATCATTGGTATGTAAAGAGATGTTTGTCAGGATGTCTACTAGGTTCATCCTTATTTCGAATTAAACAGAATATATCAAGACTCAAAACTATCAATACTCTACTGTAATATAAATGGTAAATAATGCATGTTATCCATCATATAATGAAACACCTAACACAGTTTATTCTGTAAGCATGCTTTGCATTATGTTTCACAGTGTATAATTGAATAAGGTTGCTTTTATTGAAGTCAGTAATCTAAATAGCCTGCTGCTATTGTAAGCAAATTCAAATTTTTGCGTTAACTCCACTTGTACCTTTTTGAAGTCAGGGGGTGTTAGTCCTATGACACCCAATGGCACTAAGACTTCTAGGGACCGCACCAAGCTGCAGCTGACTCAGAAGAAACTATTCACTGAACCAGACTCACAAGACAACCTCAATGAATTTATGGGACTCTCAAGAGAGTTTACAGGTAGTCCTCATGTCCTCTATACTTTTGGCTGGGACATTACTATTTTACCCTGTTTTCTCTGATAAGTAGCATATATGGTATAATATCATAGCTTCCAATTCTCACAAAGTTTCTTTAAAATGTACATAAATATTATTATTTCTACAATTTTACAATCCCTTAATTTTGCTTTATGATCTTTTAATCAAAATAGACAAAAATGCCTTAAATTGTGTAATTTTGAAGGCCCTGTTCTCAATCAGGTTATGGTAATATTTTTCATTTTGAAGAAATTTAACTTTTATTATTTTAGTTTAATCTGTATTACACCCTTATTGTGTATTTATGTGATTTTGTATAAGATGTGTTAGTATTTGAAAACTGTGAATGAAAAATATATTCTCTAAATTCAGATCCTTTTATGAGGAAGTTTGACTAATTTTGGTAAATTTTTTCAAGTATTTTATTATTTTGCTCTTCAAGGGCTGGTCGCTTTGTAACATGATACCGGCAATCTTCTCTGCCAGCAATGTGGAAACATTAACACTAGTGTCCCATCAAAATTTACTTTTTTTGCTCTCATTTTGTTGTTAGAATTATTTTTTTGATTTTGTATTATGAGAATACATTTTTAAATAATCTTAAATTAATTTTTTATTTTTTATAAAGTTTCCATTATTTGTGTGTCCAAAATTTATGATTATACCTATGCACAGGCCTATACATTAATTAGTCAGTATTTTTGAGTTTTACAATCTCATATAAAGTTTATATTATAATCATAGACATTTTTGACCTTAATATTATGTTGGTACTTTATAGGGGTGTGCGAGTACTCTGTAATTCAAGTTCGAGTCGAGTTTTATTAGCTGTTTGAACTCGACTCAAAGATTTCTACAAAACTAAAAATATTTGAGCACTCGGAATTTTCGACCTTTTTATCAAAAATTCCTGTTTTAATTAATTTTATTCAATCTTAAGATAGAATTTCATAGCAGGTAAGAGTTTCTGAATATTGGCTTTCGTCTAGCTAAAAATAATTGTACATACATATTAAATTTATTTGTGCAGTAAAACCTGCCCAAAACGAACCCTGTATACAACGAAAACCTGTGAAAACGGACAAAATATTTCAATCCTGTTACATTTACTATGTAGAACATCCTTTATATAACAAAAACCTTCCTAACGTGTAAACAGATGGCTTATAAATGGAATTTTACGAAGGAAATATCTAAGGCTGGGTGGTGAAGGGAAATTGGGGAAAAATTATTTTAAAGCTTCTATTGGGTGGCTATAAAGTTTTTGTTTGGAGTAGTGTGTGTGTGGCGAGGCTAAAGATGTTGGTGCACAGACTGTCGCAGAATGGAAACAAAAATTATCATCCATCATTCAAGGATACCATCTCAGAGGTGTGTTCAATGGCAATGAAACCAGACTTTTTTTCAGAACCATCTCAACAAGGATCTTGGATGAGTACCTAGATAAATGTGCTGGTGGTAAAAAGGCCAAAGAGAAAATAAGTGTTTACATTTTCTGTAATATGGTGGGTGGCCTTGAAAAAATTTGGTGGTTGGAAAAAGCTGCTAAATAAAGATCCTTTAAAGGACTTGACTGTGATACCCTTCCAATAACATGAAAATTTAGCAAGAAACTGTGGATGACTGCTTCGATCATGGAGGAGTGGCTTCACAGTTTAAATTTTGAAATTAAGAAACAGAAAAGGAAAGTTTTGTTTATTTTGGATAATACTACAAGTTATCCTAAACTTAAACTTTCTAATGTGTGTCTCATTTTTTCCCCTGCCAATACAACATCGATAACACAACTCATGAACCAGGGTGTAATTTACACTCTTAAAATGTTTCCACAGAAAGCTTGTGTTACAGCATCTTCTCAACGAGATCGAAATCGAAGAATCATTGACACCACTCACTAAGAAAATAACTGTTAGAAATTCTGTGTATTGGGGTTCTTGTGCCACAAGACAAATTTCTCCTGACACTGTTAGGAAATGCTTTGCAAAGGCTGCTACCTGACTGGTCGGTTTAGTTGCGGTACGACACCAGTGTGATAAGTGCTGAAGTGATACTGCTGCTGACTGAGCTCTCACACGAGACTGCATGATTTTTATTGGCTTTCCCATTAATTCAAGGAAAATATAGTCTAGTGATGAGAAAGATATTATTTTGTATTTTTATATGTGCTTAAGAAAAAAAAAGACACTATTGGAGGCATCCATATATTGGGGAAAATATCCACTGTAGATTGTTTATTGCGGCGATAGAATTAGCTAAATGTGTTGAAAAATTAATTTGTAATGTACATAATATCAAAAAACACTTTTCAATCATTGATCCAAGTTATTGGTACAGCTATTAAAAAGCAAAATACACTGATGAGGGAATGCGTAGGTGCTGAGGAGAGGCTAATGATAACATATATTTGGCATGCTTATAGTTTTAAAGGCATTAATATGTCTCAATTTATAAAATTAAAGTTAAATGTACGTACATCTTGGTTGCCCGCTATAATTTAAAAAAAAATTGCTAAAAATCCTTTCAAAAGGTAGATGTACACTCGGCAAATGCAGAGCCGTGACTTAAACAGTTTACCGCAAAGCTGTACGCAGCAAGTATGCTCCTGCGCATACCGACCCATGTGTGACTGCCGATTCAATTGTATGCATGCAACATCCACTCTGTATATCGAGCTATTACCATACTGCAACCGAAATATCCAGTCAGGTAACAGCCAAAAGCAGACTTTCGAGATATTGAGGAGGCCGACGATGATGATAAGGACAGCCAGCTTCTTCAAGAGCTTGCTGCCCTGTTGAAAAGAGGACACCTGTACATCGATGCTGAGGCTTTTGTTTCTTTCAATGAGCATCTCCACACTGAAGAAGGGGTTGAAAAAGCAGCATATCTGGTACAGTGTGACTCAGCTGACCAAAAAGATGATGGCATAAGCATTAATGAAGAGAGTAGTAGCGGAGAAACTGTGGATAACTTGAAGAGCAAGACCTATTCTGAGGCTCTGTGTTTAGTCAATGAATGATCTCAGAGAAGAATTTACTGCATTCACAAATGTTCGAAGCTGATGGAGTTTATGCGGGAAGCTATGGAGGAGATTCTGAAGGCTGCTATCCACAAAACACCAAAACAGCCTACTTTGATGGACATGTGGCAGAATTAGGCCAGAACAAAAGGACTACTATTTATGGTAATGAGAATTAATATAATAATGACTATTGTTTATAATGCATACTGTATTTCTACTCCACATAAAATTGACTACCCTAGTCAATTCTAATTTAATGCTACCACAGAGTTTTTTTTTATTTTTTCTTGTACAACTGTATAAAACAAAAACCTGCGGAAACGGAATATTTTTTGGGGGGTGTGGTGGAGGGTCCCATCGAGTTCCGTTTTAGGAAGGTTTTTACTGTACTTATTTATGGTTCATAAATATATCAATTACAAAAATTCAATTTGAAATATTTCTTGCACAAATATTTTTTTATATTATTCACACTAAAAAAACAACTCATTTTCATTCAAGTCAGATTTGAACTCGAACTACCTCCTTGCACATTCCTATTTTCTTATGTTTTAAATGCCCACAAACTAAAACAATTGGATATTTACAATTATCTCTATGTATATACCTAGGCCTACAGCTGAAACGGTTTCATTAAGTTTGTTTAACCTTTATTTATATAGATATTTTTGCACCACTGATTACTACCCATTCGAGTTATATAGTTTATTTAGATGTTGTAATTATACTGTTTTGGGCCCTCTCATTTATTCCCAAAGTCATGGATGAAATGTATCTTTCTTTAAAGAACTCTATGCAAATTTTCCTTTTAATACTTCATCCATGGGTGATCAGGTGTTTTCAGAAGTAATTCCAATATAATATGTTTTAAAACGGTCTTTCTTGAAAAAAACTTCGTTCGTTCTATTTGAAAATCAGGTGATGTGCTGGCTGCCTATATCCAATAGGAAGCTAGCCTTCACTACCTCAGGTTGCCAGGAGTTCTCCTATTAGTTAGTTTTAACGTTGGTGACAAGGGGTCCAAGAACCAAGGGGTAGGTCATATATAAGCAGCTTGTGCGTATAGTAATACACAGAGCATAGTAATAACACAGAAAAATAGTAATCTCAAGAGAAATCCCAGTCTGTAACAAGCACTAGCTCAGGCTCTCCACGTAATTTCGTAAACGGATTAAAAAACTATCATTTAATGTTAAACCTCTACTAATTTCAACAAATCACCAATAAGCAATCCTACAGTGAGAAATACATACAATCAGATCACATAGCCACGTGCAAGTGCGCAGTAAGGCATACACACACATCATCACCATCATCATCATAAAAACTGGTATCGTTATAATTGGTGCCCAACCGTGGGGCATACGCGGATCTACATCTGCATCATATTCATAAAAAAAATTGTAACATTATAATGCTCACACCTTGAGTCCAAATTATGATTTTAATATCTGATCAAAGGTATTTTTTTATTAATTATTTTTGAAATTTTAAATTGTTTGGAAATGGCACTAATAACTCCATTCAAAATTGTTACCTGAAGTATGCTTTACATGATAAATAACAACTTATAGGGTTTAGTTGAATTTTGGGGGGAAAAAATTAATCCAAGGATAGTTTACTAAAACAGAATTTTGAAAAGAAAAAATGCCAAATTGTAACAAACTATATGAAAAAGCTAGATTTTCTACCATATCATATAATTTTTTTTAGGAATTCTTTTACGGTAAGGAATTAGTGGGAGGAAAGGGGTAATCTTATGTTTAAGCTCATCTATAAAATATCAACTAAGACACTAGCCTACATGATTAAATTTAGTAAACAATAAATTCAAATATATTTTAATTCTATTAAAACCATGACGCTTTATATACATACTATTAAACAAAATAATAAGATGATAGAATTCTCAGTCAATATTTTATGCAGTGCTGGGTAAAAAGAAAAATAGTTTCAATAGATGTAATTAATATATATTTTATATACAAGCCTTAATAGTGAATATATGCAACAAATCTTAAATTAATTTGTAAAGTCCTTTATTTCATAAACGAGCTCATTGTGCTACATCCTTTCACGACTCGTTGATAATTCTGCTTAATGTAGAAAATAGAGTGTGCCATAAGAAAAATTAGTGAAAATGATAATAAACAAGTAATACTTGTATATAATAACCATACCAATATAGTTGATGAGATGATCGATTTTATTTTTGTGCCAGAAGTTTTTTGATAATTCACATAAGGGCTACATCATTTTCTATTATTTATTCACACATATGTTTAGTTAGGCAGCCCAGAAGAAAACAGTTTTGGAATTGTGTGTTGGACCACTCCGATCTAAATACTAAAATGTGTTATGCATGTTTGAACATTCATTCAAATTTAATCACATTTTTTAATGACTTGAATTAAAAAAAAATTAGTTACCTGAGTAATAATGCTGTAGATGACTTTTAAAAAGCTGTCCTAAAAATTTCTAGGTTTACTTGTAGCTTCAATTTATTCTTGTATTAACTATTGCTTATGAATTTTGTTTTGAACAAATAAGTATTTATTTTCTCTCTCTCTTTCTCTCTTAAAAAAACTGTTTTAATACGAGGTTAAACCACCAGAATTGATGCGATGGTTGGATGAAAAACTTTATATACAAGCTAACCCTATTGCTATTGGTGGTAATTAAACTCTTGACTCCTGATACAAAGTCGAGCTCACTGTGCCGTCAACCCTGCTGGTCATAACTGTTAGGTCTTAATAAGCTGCATATTTACTTTTTCATCCATTTTGACAAACTAATGTTTTTTCATTAGATATGTCACAATTCCTGTTTTTCTTAATTAGAAATCTTAAATTTTAAACTTGAATTTTCTATTCTAAATTCCTCAAAATTTAAAATTCCAATGTTTTTTCATGTATCCAACTATGCATTAAAAATCTTATTAATTTATAAACTGTACTTTATTTTTAATATGGTTGAAAATAACATTTTTAAAGTGTGTATATAGCAAACAAAATAGCCATAATTGATTTGTTCAAGATCACTTGAAAGCAAAGGTCATGTTCAATACATTTTCAATTTGCCGGCTTAAAAAAAGGTCACAATGATAAATTATTCAATTCGAAATAGCACTATATATTTTAGATGTGAGTTATTGAAAATTGTGATATAAAGGTTGTTTCTTTTAATACCAGTAAGAATCAAATAACCAAGTTTGATATCCTTAATTTTTATACATACATATCTAATCACGCTGTTCCCTTATGGTGTAGGGAAAAACTGCATATAACTTTAAAAATAAAACGCTCTCTAACCCATCCTCACTAACTTGTTCCACACTTTCCTATCCTTGCATACTCCCTCTGCTTGATTAACATCCACACTGCCATACATGCTCTTTTATTCTTAAAACTCTTAAAGTTTCAACTTTTCACAGATTTGTCTACATCATTTAACCACGTCCTACATGATCTACCTATTCCTTTTGATTCACACACTCTCCCAGAGTATATTTGCTTTGTCTCACTATCCACACTCATCCTCTCAACATGCCCAAACCAAAATAGTTTTTATAGTTCTGAATATATTTGCTATTTTTTATATTTAGCTTATTTGGAATAGAGCACTAGGCTAAATCATGGTTTAAATTAGGAGGGATAGCCAGCACACTTACCTTGGTGATACTGGAGTAATAAATTGTTTAGATAGAATACTAAAAAACACACAAACACATTTTTAAGGACAAGCTTTCACTGTTACAGACAGCTTCATCAGTCTATTCTCTTGACCTGATGAAGCTGTCAGTGACAGTGAAAGCTTGTCCTTAAAAATGTGTTTGTGTGTTTTTTAGTGTTCTATCCAAACAATTTCTACTCCAGTATCATCAAGGTAAGTGTGCTGTCTATCCCTCCTAATTTAAATCATATTTTGATATTTGTATTCATCTAATTTGCAGATATGAGTGGTAAGAAAGTGAGCACTTTAGTCAACACTACTGACCCTATTGACTCAGATTCTGAGCTCTTAGGTCTGTGCTCGGGTCAGTTTGTCAGTCAAACAGTGGACTTGACTAGCCTGGAAGAAGAAGATGAGAGGAACGCAAACTTTGCTCAGATTCTAAACACTCAGTCTAACAGTCAGCTGGAGGATTCACAGGATCAATTCAGATTGAATTTGTCAAACGATTTCCTCTCACCAGTCAAGATGGTGCAAGAGTTAACTGCACTTGTACAGTAAGGCTCTACCTTTTTTTAACTCTGCCATTCTATTTTCGTTTTAAATAGTATTGTGTCACACACTGAAATAAATGTCACATACCCAAACTTGTGAAAACGTGCCACCACAGGTTTTAATAAAGTTTACTCTGAAGTATGAACATCAAACATTACCGGATTGAAAAAGTAGTTTATTAACCGAGGTATTAAAAAGAACTAAACACTAAATACATAACAGGCAAGAACATACTTTAAACAGAACTACCAACTTATGCATAAAAATGTACCAATATTAATAATACATAAATGTTAAATTGCTATACCAACACTTCGCCTCAATTTAACATGCTTTAAATGTGCACTGATAGGAGGCAAATGTGTTAAACATGGATGAATCCTAATAGTGGGTGCATGAAACAAGGGTGTGAAGGAGGTAAATGTTGGGAAAATGGAGGAATACATAATCTATTATGCATTCAATCCCAACCACTTACATAGTTGTTTAAACTTAGTAACATTTAAGCTTTTGGTTAAAATTTCAGCAATTTGAAATTCACTTTGAACATATTCAATCTTTAGAACTTTATCACGCACTAACTCCCGTACAAAATTATATTTCACATCCATATGTTTCAATCTTTTGTGTTCCCACTTCTCAAGACACTTGATGGCAGGCTGGTTGTCCTCATATACGATGGGCACTCCGGGGTTGATTCCCAGCTCCAGTAGTAGACTGCGTAGCCACAGGACATCAGTACAGGCATTGGCAAGTGAAATGAATTCTGCCTCACAGGTACTCAAGGCAATAGTGGGCTGCTTTCTAGTTGTCCAAGATACAGTTGAACCAAAAACTTTCAGAAGAAATCCAGATGTTGACTTACGACTGGAATCGTTGGCCCAATCTGCATCAGCATATGCGATTAGGGGTGTCCCTTCCTCTTTAGGAAAGTGCAGAGCTAGGTGTGAAGTTCCTTGTAAATAGCGAAGAATGCGCTTCAGTGACTCCCAATGAGTGTTAGTTGCACAGCTTTGAAACCTGCTGAAATAATTGACAGAAAAACTCAGGTCAGGTCTGGTGCATAACATTAAGTGCATCAAACTGCCTATGAGCTCTCTGTATGGCTTGATGCCAATTATAGAGGTTGATCCTCCATCTTCAATAGGGGTTTTTGTCTCCATTGGTGTTTTAGCTATTTTGCAGTTTTCCATGTTAAATTTGCATAAAAGTCTTTTGATATAAGATGGTTGACTAAGATATATACCATCGTTTCTTTTTTCAATTTTTATTCCGAGGAAAAAGTGTAAGTTACCCAGATCTTTCATGTCAAATTTAGCTTGAAGTGCAGCTTTGATCTTCTCAAGAGGTTGTATATGAGTACTGCTGATGATCAAATCGTCAACAAAAATCAGTATGTAGATCTTGGTATCACCGACAACATGTAGGTACAGACATGGATCATTCTGCACTGGTTGAAAACCAAGTGATCGAAGAAAAGTGTCAAGGCACTTGTTCCATTCTCTGGGTGCCTGCTTGAGGCCATACAATGATTTCTTGAGCTTGCAAACAAGTTCTAAATTATTTGAAAAACCAGGGGGTTGTTGCATGTAAACTTCTTCGGACAAGGTTCCATGCAAAAATGCATTCTTCACATCCATCTGACATGCATGTAAATCTTCTCGATTAATGATGGCTATCATCATTCTCACAGTAGTCATACGTGCTACTGGGGCATAAGTCTCACTAAAATCGAAACCTTTCTTCTGTTGACAACCTTTAACCACCAACCTTGCCTTATAGCAATCTTTATTACCATCTTGATCTCTCTTGATGTTGAAGACCCAGCGACAGGAGATAGCTTTCCTACCAGGGGGTAGGGAAGTCAGTTCCCAGGTGTCATTTTTCTTGAGGGAATTCATTTCCTCTTCCATAGCTAGCCTCCAGTTCCTCTCGTCAGGTCTACCCTTGACATCATCAAAATCTTGAGGCAAATTGTCAAGAAAGCTTTCTGCATTCATAGCAAATGCTACATAATCTTGCAAATAGCTTGGTTTCATGCGTGGGCGTGAGCTACGACGAAGTTCACCTTCATCTGATAGTGGAGGCGTCTCTTTGTCCAACTCTTCATGACTCACTTCGCCTGAAGGTAGGCTTCCTTCCGATGGAATTGTAACTGTTTCACAAAGTAGTGGTGCTCTCACTGCTGGGGATGTCGTCATATCTTCTCCACTCCAAGTGGCATTTTCATCAAAAAACACATCATATGCCAAAACAATTTTTCTCGTGATAGGGTTCCACATCCTATAACCATTGGGGCAATAGCCGACCATAATGCACTTTTGGGTACGATTGTTCAGTTTCCCTTTAAGTAGCTCATTAGGAATGCGCACATAGCCAACACAGCCAAAAACACGCAATTTTGACAAGTTTGGACGTTGACTATACCAGACCTCAGCAGGAGTTTTACAATCCAAGGCTACTGTTGGACTTCTATTAACAATATATACTGCTGTCATCACAGCTTCTGACCAGAGATCTTTCGAAACATTTGCGCTTAATAACATACACCGCACACGCTCCATTAGTGTTCTATTCATGCGTTCACTTACTCCGTTTTGAGAGGGTGTATATCTGATAGTATATTCAAACTGTATACCTTTGAATTCAAAGTATTTTCTCATCTCTGAAGATAAGTATTCTCCACCTCGATCACACCTGAAGCGGCTTATCCTTTCATTAAAGTGAACAGTTGCTAGAGCTTCATACTTCTTAAAACACTCGAAGACCTCTGACTTTTCTTTGATCGTGTACACATAGGTAAAGTGACTGTAATCGTCAATTAGGGTAAGTATATATCTCTTACCGTCATATGATGTAGGACTGATCGGACCCATGACATCACTGTGGACAAGCTGCAAGGGGCGCTTAGCCCTTGAACGAGTTTTTACATGGGGCAATTTAGTCATTTTACCTTGGATACAGTGCTCACATGGAGATTTCGGCATTATAAGTTTTTGTTTACTCACACCATTCATGCCATCAACCATTTCACTAAGAGACTTCAAACTGGTATTGCCAATATGCGCCAGTCATTTATGCCATAGATTTGTACAATCTACCTCAGCAATATTGGCACAGGTATTTTGAACAGAAAATGTCACTAAATACATTTTGGCAGACTCGGATGCAACTGCTACAAGTTTATCATGCTTGAAAATTTTTGCTACACCTTCTTCAAAAATTACCTTGCATCCATTGGAATCCAGTCGTCTGACTGATAAGAGGTTATGTTGTAGACCAGGCACGATAAGAATACTTCCCAGCTTGATCACATTGATTTTTCCATCCATCTCAAAAGACGCACAGAGATCACCTACTTCTGTCGCTTTTAAATTTTCACCTGATTTTGCGAGCTTGATATTCGCAGGACTTGGGAGATTATGAATATTAGTCAGAAGATGACGATAAGTAGCACAGATCATGTGTTCTGAAGCTCCTGAGTCAAGATACCAGGATGTAAACAAAACAGAATCCACTTCCAAGGACGTATTGGCTGCTAAACTGAACTCTGCTTTCTCAACTTCGGCGACTTGGGCTTTCCTTTCATTTTCACTCTGTTTCTTCTTAAGTTTACGGCATTCTGAGATCATATGTCCAAACTTTTTACAAAATTTACACTGAAGTTGACTTCGCTGAGTGTTTTGATTAGGCCTAGTTTGTTGATAAAAATATTGAGACTGTTTCTTATGGCCTTGTGTAACTTTACGATTTGCTTGGGTCATAAAGGAATGTGAGGTTATGACTTCTGCTGTTATACCCTCCGATAATCGTTTCTGTTCCTCATCTAATAACCTATTCTTTACAAAGCTCAATGTCAATTTTTCGGCCAGAGTCTCAAGAGCAGTAACAACTACATTGTATTCGTTCGGCATAGTAATTAAAAGATGGCAGACAATATCTAATTCCCCTAATGTAGCACCCGTTGACCGTAATTCACGAATCAATTTATCAAATCTATTAAAGTGTACCTCCAGAGTTTCACTTGATGGATCAAACTTCATCAATAAAAGACTTTTACGTAAAAGTAACTGGTTAGCTATGCCTTTTCTTGCGTAGGTATTCATAAGGGAAAGCCATATCTCAAATGCAGATTCTTTATCCTTGGCACATTCAAGAACGTTGTCTGAAAGTTTCTGAACTAATTGAGACTTGCATTTTCGATCTTTTTTCTTCCACTCCGCCAGTTCTTTTGTCTTCTTATTCGATATTTCAGAACTATCAGCTTCATTGAAAATTACTTTCGTTCGGTAATCACTTTGAACTACTTCCAGCAAATTGAGTTCATCAAGCAGTGTTTCCATTCTAAACTTCCAATTATTAAAGTTTGAACCATCAAATAATGGAACACGATACTTTTCTTCATCTGTCATGGTGGCTAACAAGGCTTCTAGGCTAAATCTTCTAGAGGTTATTATTAATGTTGATTCTCGATGCACACAGACAATAAATGTTCATTAATTTTAAAGGACTCTGGGCCCATAACCTGAAAACGTGCCACCACAGGTTTTAATAAAGTTTACTCTGAAGTATGAACATCAAACATTACCGGATTGAAAAAGTAGTTTATTAACCGAGGTATTAAAAAGAACTAAACACTAAATACATAACAGGCAAGAACATACTTTAAACAGAACTACCAACTTGTGCATAAAAATGTACCAATATTAATAATACATAAATGTTAAATTGCTATACCAACAACTTGTTCCCTGTGCTTTATGTTTTTCTACCTATATACTATTTTTAGTTTGTTAAAACTATATTCACCTCTTCCTCTCTCCACTTTTCCTGAAGCTCTTCCCTCTTTTTCTACTTTTACTTGAAGATACATTTTTGTTTAGAAGTACTCACTCATTGCATATGTTTTTTAAAAATAATTTAAGGAATGTCATGTTCCATGTATATCCGCTTAACTATCTCTCAACTCAGCCGCTAGCCTATGCATCAGCAGGAGTTTGAATTGAACATACTGTTTCATGTAGTAAATAACTGAAATGTGTGTGAATTTTGGAATATTAAAATATATTTTCAATATTCAAGAAATACTTCAAAAGTTTAATTGAATGAACTGAAAAAAAAAATATTTATTTTAATCTACACTTTCAAGATTAATAACATCTTGAGATGGTACCAATCAGTGTTTGTGGGCAAGACGGTTAGAGGTTTAATGTTTTGGGCGTCTTGAATTTCAAAGTGTTTCCCAGTTCCACAAAGAAAATAAATAAAACTTGTTATAGAATTCAAAACAATAAGAATATATTTTATTTCTTGAGGTAATTTTGGTTCACTCTTATTTGGTATAAAATATAAGTGTAATATAATCACTAGACTTTGAATAGCAGACAAAGCATCAAATGGCTGCGAAAGCCAAATACAGGTTTAAATCGAATATCAAGTACACCAATGTAAGGGTTACCTCTCCCTCCTTGCTCCACGCCATTTGAAAAAGGTCTAAATCCCTGTTCTTACACAATATTTATAAACCTGCCCGGCTGGCGCCAGTGAGGAGACATCCAGGTTTACTTTCAGGTTTCTGGGTACCTGAACTCACCATGAATTACAGTTTTTTTTTTTTATCATGAATAAAAATACACACTAAACTGTTAAATAGACCAAGAAATTTATATTGCAATTTTTAGTCGAGTTGGCTATAAACTAGAATACAAAAATATATCCTCTTAAGAACAAAAAGTCATAAATAGTGAATGTTTAAATAACACATAAAAACAATAGTAATAATATAAAAAACATTAAAATGTCCTTTTGATTGGTGTTACAGTATTTACTTTGTATAGGCTCATAGTTCATAGATTAGAAGTGTTTGTTATTCAAACAGCTCTAGCCAACAATGTAACAGAAAGTTAATTTCCAGATACAATCTCTGCGTTCCTAGTGTGGCAGGTGGAGAGCTTCCTCAAAAACCAAAAAGTCTTGTGGCTTGGATGAAGTGAAAAAAACCTGGGTATAGATGACCTTCTATTCCATTAATTCCGTGAAGTGAAAGGTGGTCGGCCACCAATTGTTGTTAGTCCACCACGTGGCACTTTTCCTTATCCCTTGGTGTTTTCTAGGGATTAATAAAATGAGGCTTCCCTCATATTGGCAATCCTGAAAGCTTATTGGAGTGAAACAGCAGTGCGTGAGCTAGAAAAAAGAAGCCAAAACCTACCAAAGAAACCAGCTCATGCCATCTATGAACTAAGTTTGATATTAACAGCACGGTCCCAGAACTAATCACAATGGCTGTTTGCTTGGCCACGCCCAGACATAGATATCACTGGTCCTTTCACCAAGTTTTGATTCAGCTTCGAATATTTTGAAGCTTCACACATCCATGGTTAACATTATTTCTTATAAGCCATTCATTATAATATTCATACATTCAGTTAAGTATCAAATTACTGGTCTGGGGTCTGGTTATTGGGTCAATAAATTAATTAATCAGTTATAATTGGTTTTGAACCCCTAATAAACAGTATTAGAGCTCAAAAACTTGAAAATTGAAAAACAATTTATTTTCAAAGATTTGAATCTTGGATAGGATATTTTCTTGAATCCTCGAATCTCGACTATGCTTAAGGAGATGAAGGATTCGATGGTCTCATCCCTAGTTTAAAAGTATTTTGCCTAAACATTCCAGCATCACTCAGGTAAGTGTGCTAGATTTCACCTATTCCAAATAAATAATTGGAAATAAACCAAATGAGATTATTTATTTATTTATTTAAACATATTAACTCTCAATAACTTGACATTATGCATCCGAGGCATGTAACTAGCCTCAGACCCAATCATGATTCAACTATAATCTGGGTGCTATTAATTAAGATATATTTTGAAATGTTAAAAATGATATATCACGTTTGAGGCAATCATTAATGAAACTCTGGAATTCTTAGTTTTATAATAAATAGGCTTGCGCGGGAATGATATTTTGACTGCGGGAAATAATTTTTGACAGGAAAGAGAAAACATTTTAAAAATTATTTTTCAATTTAAGCTTGTTTTCAGATTTATAACCTATGTCCAAACTTAGCTTGCCCATTAATTCCATTAAAAAAACAAATTGATGATAGGTCTAGAAGCTTATTGCAATGTTATTAAAAAGGAATCAAATTTTATAGGTTCAAATAAGATGTTTAACAATGAGGTCGCCCACTGGCTAGATATTTTTTAAATAGCTAGAAATAGTTCAAAGAAGTATAATAGAAACAAATTTTATAGTTGTTACAGAACATAGTGGTGAGGTTTAATAACTACTTACCTACACAATAAAATATAAGCATATTTAAACTAATTTGAATAAATTAAAGTAAACCACAATCTTGTCCATAACACCTTTCACAAATAGTGCTCTTATATTTGTAAAAATATTAGTAAAGCCACTGTCTATGTTGGCACAATACTAAAGCAAATGGATGCCATTGCAAATAATAAGATTAACATAATAGGTGTTTTGAATCGAAAAAGTGTGGGGGAGGTGTATTTTGTGAATAATCAGTTATTTAAAAGCAACTTTGTCATTATTTTGCACTAAAACATGTTTTCTTAGCTTATATTTATTCAGAAATAAATATCATCAATTGTGTATCTCGATAAAGTAAAACTCTTTTCTCTTTATGAGGTAATTAATTGTATTATATTTGGAAGAAGGTATAGGAAAGGTGGATATAAACATAAAGGGGGACGAACAGACTATGGCTTTTCCTGTGTTTGTCCTTTATGTTATACCTTTTACATGTGCCTATCTATGTCTCCTATCATTCTTTACAATTTTCCATTTTCTCCCTTTTGTATTGTTTTGGTTTCCTCGTTTAGGAAGTTACGTTGCACATTTCACACTCCTTCTTGATATGTTCTGATAGAATGAAATCTAGGTCAAGGGATTGGGCGGTGACGATCGATTTTCTTCAAGAGGCAACCATTACCTCTTCGTCCAATGGCAGCAATGTAAAGTGTGAACTGTGTTCTTCTTTTCATTGTAAAAGCCACATTGTGTTCGTCCCTTTTTATTTGTTTCCATCCATCTTTCCTATACCTTCTTCCAAATATAATACATTTGTGTATAGTTTAATTATACTATTTAAAGGTTCTCAGTTGTGTTGACTGTGAATTAGATTAGGTGTAAGTTTCTGATAAAACAATTTTTACTGTGGCTCAATGCACACTTGTGGATAACTAAAGGTGTGAAGCTGAGGGGGAGGGGGGGGGGTATCTTCTCCAGGAGTTCTTAACCTTTTATTAGTCGTCACCCCCTAATTTTTACTAACATATTAATCATTAAGATTTATTCTAAAATATTGGCTTTATATACTGATTATAAAACAATAAAAAAAATTTAACTTGCCTAAATGTATTTAATGGAACCTCAGCTGTTGAATACTTTCCAACAATTTGTTTACTCTTGTTTCTATTGTATTACTAAATGCTATTTGCACGCAGGAGTCAATTCAGAGTCGATTTCGCTGTTTAGTTTTAATATCTATCATTGTGGAAAATCCCTTTTCACATAAATAAGTAGAAACAAAAAGCAGCAAACTTTAAATGATGATGGTAAACAGATGGGGATTATTTGTACCATTCATGGTTTCTATTATACATGCTTCCCCTCCCCTCCATTACCTCGGAAAATCGAGTCTCTACTGTACTTGATTACGACCATCACATTTTTTCTTCCAAAACGTAAAATTTAAGATAATTGATTTCAGTAATAATCAAATAACATTTTAAATGATTATTTCGAACCCCCCTCACCCAAAAAACTTTCAAGGTCCCCCAGGGGCCACAACCCCCCGGTTAAGAATCGATGTACTAGACTAGCCCGCTATGAGAATAAAACAAAGCAATACTTGAGTCTTCATTCATTATTAGTACTACACTAAATTAAATTTACTTTAATATGAAAATAAAATAAATTAGTATTTTTAAAATATATGTTAATTTAGAATAATTTAAGGGGGTAAAGAAGTATTATTACAATTACTTCTCCTTTATTGGAGAATGAATAAGCTCATAACAACATTTGATGAAAATCATCATCATCAACTGCTTCCATCCTGCGGCTGGGTCAGTTAAGTCTAAAGTCCGCCATCTTTCTCTATACTTCCACCATTCTTCTCCTCTCACACACTTTCTGTTATCTGCTCCTCCAATCTCTTTTTTGCGGTCATTTTCCTACATACATCATCTCCATCATTCTCTTTGGCATTATTTCTTTAAAGCCCTATTACATGTCTATACCATCTCAGTTTTGCTTTATCTTCTACCTCATGTATACCCTGTACCGCCATTATTTCACGGATAACTTTATTTCTTTTCCGGTTTCTCTTTGTAACAGCTTGCGTGCTCCTGACAAACTTCATCCCCAAAGCCTCCACCTTCCTAGTCTCTCTTACATTCACTGTTCATGTTTCAGCTGCATATGTGAAAATAGGTACAAAGTATGTCCTGTATAGCACTTCCTTACACTTTAAGCGTACTTCTCTTCTCCACAGCAGCTCTCCTACCCACCTATAATACAACTCCCTCTGCTGCCCTCTTTTTATCGGGTCTTCTTTACTCCAACCTCGGCTACCATTTGGAATGCAACCAGTACCAAGTTGAATATAAAAAATAAACAGCATGGTGCATCACACAGACTTTCTCTTTTTTAAATATTTTATCCAATCAATTTTTATTAGATTACCACTAAGATAAGTGTGGGGGCTATCTCTCTAATTCAAACCATAATAGGTGGTTTTAAAATAAGAAACTTTTTCTGAATGCTTCATGATTCTGGGGAAGAATTAAAGAATAACTTTTCCACTAGATTTTATCTTTTCACCCGCCTCGGTGGCTTAGTTGGCTAACGCGCTTGTCGTGTTGAGCCCGACTGCTGAGGTCGGGGAGATCGAGGTTCGAATCTCAGTCGGGTGAACTGGGAGTGGTTTTTCCTAAATGGTTTTCTACTCTACCTCCACGCAAATGCGGGTTCACTTCCTCTAATTCAACTTTCCCAATTCCTAATCTATTAGAGTAATTAGTACTTAAAGCGTATAACCCGAACGGGTAGTAAGACGCGGTGCTAAATATTATTTATCTTTTCAAATATATACCTTATTCGTGCACAATTTTTTTTGTAGGCATTAACATTTTATTTGTGGTCTTTCTACATATTACTTGAATTGAAATTAAAATTAATTCCTAGAGATTTGTCAGCTATGTCTCAAAAGGTGAGAACAATCACCAAAGTTTTAATTTTTAATTATAGACATCTTTCAGTGTACTTTCCTTATTTTATGTTAACAGGTCAATATTCTCCTATGTTGTGAAATGGGCTCATAACAATTCATATTTATTTAAGAATAAAGAACTGAGAATACATATATTTACTGTCAAAAAGAAATAAAAAGGTTCAAATTAATTTAAAAAAACTTAAAAGTGCAATTTAGAGTTTACATTAAATGAAGGTGTTAAACAAACTTTGGGTAACACAACAGTTCTCACTTGATTTTTAATTCTGTTTTAGGCCATCAAGGGAAAGCACTCCTAATACATTTCTGAAAATGGTATCAACTGATGAGGAAGATGTATCTATATTTAAGGCAGTGGAGTCAAGTTTTAGACCTAAGAAGAAAACTAAGAGATTTAACAAAAAGTTAGAATTTTCAGGTAATATTTAGGAAAGCAGTTTATTTTTAGCTAGTTGTATCTGTATCTGACTAACCAGTTTTTGACTTTGAAATATTACTTTTTGAAATTATTTTAATTATAATTTTATCATTGATAGAGAAAATTATATTATATTGAAAATATATTATTATACACAAAGCATTTCAGAGAACATTTATAAAATAATTTGTGACTATACCTAGATAACAACAAAGCTAGCGTAATTGGTAAGTCCTTTCACTCTCTCCCATAAAAATTCTTGTCTATTGATATAATCAAAAGGTGCATGTTAAATATCTCTAATAAATAATTAATTACATATACACATTTATTATTTATAACGTTATTATTGTTTTAAATTCTAACATCAATTCTTGATTTTGATACCTTGCCATTTAAAAAATTTCACTACACACAAAGCCATAGATTAAAATATGTTAACGAATCTCGGTCGGGTGAACTTGGGGTGGTTTTTCCTAAATGGTTTTCCACTCTCCCTCCACGCAAATGCGGGTTCACTTCCCCTAATTCACCCTTCCCATTTCCTACTCCATTAGCGTAGTTAGTACTTAAAGCGTATAACCCGAACGGGTAGTAAGACGTGATGTTAAATAAATATTAAATAAAATATGTTAACTATATGTATACCGGATTACTAAAAAATAGTAAAAAAAAAACAAATACCTGAACGAAATAACCAAGCTTGCATAAGATCATTAGAATAAATATTAATATATGTCGAGTCCATTAAATGCCAGTAATAAAGTGAGAATTGAAAAGGCAAAAAAACCCAATTAAGAGCAACAATGAAAATCTAGCCAATTTTTGCATTTTGATGTTTCATTTTTTGTCATCATTTTAATTTACTGGGATTTGAGAGCATCTAAAATTGGGATATTAGTATTGATTTCCAATTTTTTTCAATTTCATTGAGAATCAAGGTTATCAAGCTATTGAGCAATTAAGTTTTGACATCGTTAAATATTGTTCTCTAGATGAGGAAAATGATGATAGTGAATCATCAAACTCTGAACATAGCAACTCTATAAAGCTAGTTGAGTATGATTCCGAAGAAAATGAAGTTCATATCGAAGCTGATAAGTCTCAATTGGCAACCGACTTTTTTGAGGAGGAGGCAGAACTCTCTGAGTCTGATTGGGGGAGTGAAGATGAAGATGAAAAAGATCTCGACCAACTAGAACCTGAAGATGGTGACGACGAACAGCTGGATCAAACCCAACTGAAGGAGCAGCTAGACAAGATACATATGTGAGTAAGAGAATAGATTTATCATTATATAAGCAATCTTTTGAAGATATAAAAATAAATGCAGTATAGCCATTATTTGATAACTTTCTAAAAAGGAAAGTTAACTAAATTTAGACTGTTTTTTTTTTAAATAGTTTTAATGCATACTTATTTCGCTAAGTCCTGATTAAATTAAACAATGTTCACATAATTGTTTTGTTTTAAAAAATATTTTTCCCGAGTAAATACTAAAGTTATTTTATTTTGCATCGGTAATATTGCATCAACCCGAAAATAAGCAAGCCACCTCCGCATCCTAAAAAATATGAGAGATAATTTAATATTTCAAACTTAGTAAAAAATACACTAAATTATTGTTACAACATAAAACCAGTAGTGATCAACAGACTGCAATAGAAAGTCTCCAAAAACATGTGTAAAAACTGATAAGTAGGAGTAGTAATTGTAGAAGATTTGACTATTTCATATTAACAGCCATTTTGGGTCAAAGTTAAATATTTATTAGCAGGCTGTTAAGGTACATCTATTTTTAAATAATGCTAAGCAGTAAAGAGCACCATCTATTGAGGTGATTAAACTATTTTGATACAGATTGATGTGGCAACATGTAATCCTCAAAGATACAACATTTGTTAACATAGGCTAACATTATTTAATGGTGTGAGCCAAAGGTCCCGGGTTTGAGCCCCGGTACTTCTAGATTTTCTGTGAATCATAAGGTCTTGAATGAGGTCAACTCAACCTAGTTTGGACGAGAATGAAAAAATAGTGGCAATGGTCTATAAAACCGAGATTAACGGTTGCAGGGTACGTTGTGCTGTTCACATGATACCCCTATCCATAAATGTTGGCACTATTTTCTTCAACAAACAGCGGCCACTTGGTTGGTATGGTTCAATTGTGAGTTAACACCAAGGAGTTTTTTAAAATGATATCCTTGCATATATTTTCCATTAACACTAGCTAGGCCTGTGTGAGAATACTTTTTGACATCGAGAAATTTTCGGGTGGGATTTTTTTTAAACTTCTAGCAATGGTTAAATGATTTTATAATACCGGAAATTGATACAAATAAAGAAAAGAGAAAAATAAACTAATAAGTGCAAATTTAAACGAATCAAACATTTTTGGTATAAATATAAACAAATTATAAAAATATATTTCAAGATTGACTGAAAAGTTCTTGGATAAAAAATTAATTGCATGAATTTTTATAATTACTTACACAATAAAACATCCAGATATTTAAACTAATCTGGATAAATTAATGTGAAGATAAGAATACTAAATACATTTCTAAAATGAGCCAGTTTGCCTGGTTACGTCTTATGAGATAGTTAATAAACCTCACAAAAAGTTCTGCTGGAATTCAAATAATATTAGTTTATCCAACTATTATTGTATATAATACAAAAGAAAATGGATTCCATTACAATTAAGAACATTAACATAGTATGTGCCTTGATGCAAATAAGTCTGGTGAAAGTGTATTTCATATATAATTTGATATGAAAGTCATTTCTATCATTATTTTGTGCTAAACATATTTTTTCCTGAGACCTTAAATATATTCTGGGAACATTTAATATTACTATTTATGTTAGTTAACGGTGCTCATTTGGCTTGACTTAGGTAGTTTTAAAATAAGAGTGACTGAAGTTTCGAGTATCTGTCTACTTAACGATAATGTTAGTTTAACTTTAATAAACTAATAATATTATTTTTGGAATAAGTTACAGGAAAAGTAGATACAAACACTTAAAAAAGGAACACACAATGTGGCTTTTATATTGAAAAGAAGAACACAGTTCACACTTTACAGTGCTGCCATTGGACAAAGAGGTAATGGCTGCCTCTTGAAGAAAACTAATCGTTTTCGCTCAATCCTCTGACCTAGATTTCATTCTATCGGAACTTATCAGGAGGGAGTGTGAAATACACAACACAACTTCCTAAAAGAGGAAACCAAAAAACACAAAAGGGAAAAAAGGAAAATTGTAAATAGTTATAGGACACTTAGATAGGAACATGTATAATGAATAAAATAAAGAACAAACACAGGAAAAGATCATAGGATGATAATATATATAATACATCTCTATAAGGAAAACCTCATTTTGCTTTATGAGGTAATTATATTGTATTTTAAATACGGTACAGGAAAGGTGGATAGAAACATATAATAGTAACTAAAACAATATGGCTCTTACATTGAAAAGGAGAACACAAGTCACACTTTACATATTTCCTTTATTTCCCTCTTCTTTTTTTTATCACCCTGTCTCACTACTTATTTGTGTCATACATAAATGTTATACTAATTACACTAATATGTTGGGGGTTAGGAAGGTGGAATTCAGAGGAAGTGTATCTGCACTTGTGTGGAGGTATACTAGGAAATTATTTAGTAAAAAACACCTTAAGTATACTGGACAGAGATTCTAATCTCAATCTCCCCTTCATCCGCAGTCCAGCCTACTGCGAGAGTGATGCCTAAGCCCATTCGACCACCAAAGCGGGTCACTCCTTAAATTTCTAGATTTTCAGTAGTGAAATAGATTATATTTTCAGATAGGATTTTTTTGTTATAATCTGAAAAGTCGAGTTCTACTTCACACAATGTCAAGGGAGAAAATTTCAAATTTGCCTTTTCTGAAGAAGTTAAACTTTTCTCTGGCAAAGGCATGTTGCTTCCTTCCAAAATGTCTCCCACTACTCTCATTGTCCTCCACTCAATTTATGCTCATTGGGACCTATTTAAAAAGTGTTTATTTTCAAGCTTACTCCAAACAACTTGACTCCCTCCTTCAGCAGAAAATCCACACCATGTGAAAGAGAGAGAGAGGCCAAAGCCTAAATAGGTGTGTTTAGGAGCTAATTCATAAAATAGGAAAGAACCAACAAAATAGGCAATTATAGGTACTAGAAAATTAACACATTTACTCGTAATAACAAGAAATACGTATATATATATATATATATATATATATCAACTGCCTATGCTTTACATTCAATTAAATTAAAAACCAAATAGGCAATATCCGGTCCTTAACCATCACATTACATAATAACACTTCCTTAACAAACAAGTTTATTTAGAGAAAATGGTTTGTGACGTTTGTGAGAGTACAAGGTCAATAGACACTCTTTAAAAGTTCAGTTATCATACAACCAAAAATAAAAATGCCCTGGTTGGTTGCACAGATAGGCCATATAACCGATTACAAGAGGACAAATAATTGGGTGTTTACTGTATTAGTATTTAGTTTTTACTATATTTTGATTGTTGAAAATAATTTTGTAATGAACATAAAATACCAAGGTTTGATGGTTTTGCGTTTAGAGCTATGAAAAACTGGATTATCAGTAATATTTTATACAAATTAACTTTTTTTCTTAAGGGATCCCCTGTGTTTAAAGAAGATTAGGGGGAGTGGGTTAAATATTCACATTTACATGGCTACTCACATGCATGCACCACCCTTATTTTGCCCTCAAACAAATGTTAATATTGCTCAACCAATGAAAGAATTTGTTGTTGCCAGGCGTCGTATTCTTGATGACGACCAACGGGAAGTGCGTCTCCTCCAGGAACTTCTGTTGGAGGATGGTGAGCTTCACTCTGAGGGGGGAGGCAGAGAGAGGAAGTTTCGCTGGAAGAACATTGGTAAGAAAGAAGTTTGCTTACAGTTTAGCATAGTCACTTAAATTGCTTGCCTATTATTTAAATGGTCCTGGGCTTGATTCATGACGATGGTCAACAATTCATTATTTTGATTTTGAGTGGACCCCCTTGGCTAAATGTTTATTTTTTTACTAAGAATATTTTTAAATTTTTTAAGTGAAAATCTTGAATTAAAGTAGTTAGTAAAATTGTGGCACAACTTTTTATTACTTACTGGTATACATATTTTAAATATAGTTGGCAAAATTTATATAAATATTAAGTATTATTCAAAACTTGCTTAAACACTCATAAGTAGAATTTCTAGAACAACTAAAAAATATTTGGCAATCTCTGAACAGCGTACTTTCTTGCTTGTAGATGGTTTAGAAGAAACCGGTCCTCGAGAAGATTCAGGAGATGAGGGTCTCTATGAAGAAGAAGAAGAAGAAGACGAGGAACAATGGCGCCGCATGCGACACGAGAGAGAAAAGTTTCTCAAGGAACAAAAAGTAACAATACAAATAAACTAGTTTTTTGTAGTTTCAAGTAGAACTAAAATTCAGACACCTTAATTTAAGGGTCTAGACTTTGGTTGAACAATAGTTGCAATTTTGTTTAAATTTTTTTACAGTACTTTACAATGAAAGTAAAACAAACAAAAAATGTAAAACACTTTTAATATAAAAAATATGCACTTTTTGACAAGCAATAATTTACAGACTCAGTTTTATATACGTTTTAATAAATCACTCAATTTAATTTTTTTTTAATTTCATATCAAAGGCTTATTTTATTTTTCAAATTTTCGGGAGAAACTAATAAAAAAGATCCTGTTCAATATTAGTATGGATTCTATACATAGAATTTATTATTTTCGAATTCAAGACATCACCACCACCACCACCACCATCATTAGACATTTCTGCTTCTACATGTCGTCTGGCACATGCTCTTCCATTCCTATCGATCTCTCCTAACTTCTCCCTCAGTCACACGTCTCCAGTCCTCTTCTTTAGCTTTCATGTCCTTCTGTGCTTGGTCCATCCAGCTTGACTGTGGTCTTCCAATAGGTCTTCCACCCTTCTCTTGGTTATGTAAGGCTTTCTTAGACATTCTGTCCTCAGCTATTCTCTATCACATGACTTAACCACCGCAAGCTTTTTCTCTTCACTGTCTCTTCTAATGATATTTCTTACGCCATCCCTAATTTATTTAATACCTTATCATGTCTCGTCTTGTTATATTCTCAATGCCTCTCAGGAACCTCATCTCTGCTGCCTGCAATCTAATTAAATCTCTCTTTGTTCGGTCATGTCCAGGTTTCATAGCCATATGTCAATATTGGATGATAATATCCCTCTTTTCCTATATTCCATCTCCCGATTATATCCTTAAACACAATTGAAGACATAATATTAGAGATGGGCCACTCAAATCTTTGAATCCACCGAATCCTGACAAGTATTCGAGGTTCGAGGATTCAATGTTTTACTGAATTCGATGATTGAATCTTTCACCTCATGTAACTAGTCACGCATCGACATCTGCGTTGTTTTGGTTACCAGCCCCACGTTATGGCGCCATTTTTGTAACTAGTCAGCCATCATACAGCTGATTGATAAGAACCCCGCGTTGTGCGCCATTTTTGTAACTAGTCATCCTCTCAATGTGGTCATCTCTGGTTTGATGATGGCCTCGCGTTGTCATCTTCTTCTTAGGTTCGTTGTCCACGGCAGTCAGTTTCGGTAGAGCATCTTCTCGGGGTTAATTAATTAATGGCGGGGGTAGAGGTACACTGCTCAAAAAATAAGATTATTATTTAGCGTCGCATTTCAATTTGAAGTTTATTTTAAATAAATAAATTACATGATATCATCATAGATGCTTAATTTAGAAAAATATATTATTTAGCCACCTAGTCTCCCTCTACTTTCCCCCATCTCGAGACTGTCTCTACACGTATAGGATAAGTTCACAAATAGTACGTGATCCTAACTCTTTACGGGCTTAACAGCTAGTGGTCCGTCGAGTACTCCTCGGCTAATGTCCGCTCTGAAGCTTTCCTCACAGATAAGCTAAAACACAGACGCTAAACCAAATGCACTGAATGGCCAGTAGTCCGCGCCAAGACCTCCCTCTCCCGTGAAAAGCGGCACGTGCAAGAGCAGGTGCGTCTCCCAGCTTCCGGGTAAAGCTATAAGGGCCTAAAACCCTGACCACTTTACACTCATAAACAAAGCATAATAATTTTAATCCGTAATATTTATTTTGTCGGATAAAAGAAATAAACATGAATAAAATCTTCTTAAAAAAATAAAATAATTGTTAGGTGGGGAAAATCTTACGTGCCTAGTACCCTACCCTCCCACCTGTATGGAAAAATTGAACTCGACCGTTTCGGCACATGCTCACTTCTAAAACTTTCACCTCACGAAAAATCTTGTAAATATTTTAATGAACACATTAAAACTTTTCAAAAACTGAAAATCAAAACTAGAATTACTAATAAACTCGAAATAAATAAAACAAATTACGGCTTTTTTTTAACAGAAATAAGACCACATTACGCATGATACAAATTCAGCCGCCATTATACATGATATAAAGTCAACCGCCATGATGTATATTATGTTTACTCGCCCAAGTGATGATTAACATAAAGATACTGTTAATTCTTAGTACCCAACTGGTTTTAATTATATGCGACTATGCAAAGAACCCCAATTTATTGCATATGATCCTTAAGCTAGACATTTTGTTGGGTTTCATGAAAAATAAATACTGTCAAGAGTCTGACAGCGAAAAAACTATTTATTTATCCCTACCGGCCTACGTATTGTATATTGATTGTTTGTTTAAAATCGATTCAGGTAATCTGATCACATAGTAAGCACTATCGAGTTTTAAGAATCAAATAAAGACTTGCTAATCCATTATTTGTTTTTAAATTTATTTCAACTTAGAGTTTATTATTTTTTTAAATATGTTATTGAAGTAATTTTAGAAATATTCAAATGTAGTCCTGCCTCATAAAATGGGAATGAACATTTTGTAGTCGAAAATATGTTCATGTTTTAAATAGAATGGATTTTCAAAAATTGATATATTGTAAGAATCGAATATATTTCTTGTTTTCTATGCTAAAATAGATAATGGATATATAATAAAATAATAATAAAACATACTTAGGCATTATTGAGTTCAATATTTCCAATGTATGTTTAATTGTTAAGCATGTTGTTTTAGTCTTTATTAAAAATATTATAATTTTCAAATATGCTTTTTCTTAAAGTAAGAGTAAACTTTATGTCAAGTTCGAATGACTCTTTCACCAAACATGCTAAATTGAGTGTTTTTTTGGGTGTGATTCAATGTGTGAGTTTCTTCTCATCTCTATGAAACTAAGCTCTTATCATAAGTACTAAAAGATAAAACATATTTAATCCTAAACGAACCTCTATTTTAGGCTAAGGCAGGAATAGTGAAGGAGGAAGAATCTATTTTGGAGGAAGATAGTCAGCTGATGAAACTTGGTGTGGCAGCTCTAAGGAGGATACAGACCACACACTCCCAGGACATGACAAGGGACACTAAAAAGACGAAGAATACAGTTGTCAGGACAATGTCAGAGCCTATAGTACCTGTGTCACCAGACCTTAAGAGGCCCTTCCAGTTGTTGGTAAGTACCATATTATGTGCTTTTGATTGAGATAACATTTTATTGTTAAAGCACTCTCTACACTGACAATTGACACTAAAGCTTAATCAATATCAATATCAAATATTAGGTAATTGAGGTAAACTAATATTTTCAATTTTGATCTATTCACAAATATGGCCATCTAGTAACTAAGACTTGCATTATATATATATATATATATATATAAAGAGAGAGAGAGAGAGAGTCATCAAATATTTGATCATACCTTTCATTTAAAATATAAATACTGCTTCAATAACTTGATTAGGTTATTCTCAACTTATAGGACTTTGGAACTAGATTATCCTCCTCATGTAACATCATATAAAGTCTACTAGCGACAGAGAAGCAATTGTCTTGTCGGGTGGAAAGGACAAGGAGGAGTGTGGGGTTTATTTACTGATCATGTTTGAAAGGACAGTCTCTGATTACTCATACTTGGCGGCTTGCAAGTGAGACACAATGAGGGAGAGATATATATTGCTATAGGGTATATTCTAAGGGGTAACGATACCAAAAATATTCAACATTGGTTCATGACTGCTGGACTGCTAAGATAAGTTTTTCACCTGAATTACTTATTTCCTAAATATCAACTGAATATTATATTTAATGACTTGAAAGTATTTATTTTGTCATTAATCACAATTGTCTGGCTAATAAAATGAATTAGTGCCTAATGGCTTGAAAATGTACAATGAGACAGTGTCTGGTTAAAGTATATTATTTAAAATATAAATAATTGTTAGCTACTCTTTATGGAAAATATGAAAACAAATACACACATTATTTTCCTTTGAATAACTTAATGCTAGTTTTGTATAGTAAAACAGTGTTGAAATACTTAACAATAATGTAACGTGTTTGATAGGGAAGGAAGCCGACCTGAAAGGATAGTTAAGTTAGGCCTAGAGAAAAACAAACACACCAATTCTTTTATTATTTTTGTGCTAGTTTTGAAATAATTATAATTAATAATGGTAGTAATAATAATAATAATAATAATTATTATTATTATTATTATTATTATTATTATTTATGCTTACATTGAGAATTTTAGATTTATGTCTGAGAGATCTAAGGACTAACCAACCTTGTGATCGCTTCTCTCCTTTTTTCAAGTAGTTGCCACAGCATATTTAAGTTTTTATATTTTGATTATTTTGTATGTTTATTACATTTTTTGCTAAGAATGTAATTAACAAAAAATTGTGTTTATTCAAAAATGTATGTATGTACTACCGTTGTAATATTGTAAAGAAAATAATCAAATGACCGGTATGAGCCTGGTTGTCAAAAAAACTGATCGACCCAGTTATAAAATGAAATGAATTCTAAAGTGTATTTTTGTATGTTTTCTCTTGTTAGACAAAGCGAGGTTCGTTCTTGGCCCGCGGAGAGACTGCTCTAGCTAGGTTGGCTGAGCTGTCGAGAGGCTCTGCAGAGACAAATGTGAGCGGACCAAAGAATTCAAGGAACTTTGTATTTGCTACAATAAGTCCTGTTAAAGAGGTTAGAGTCCAAGAAGCAGATAAAGTGAAGGTAAGCCCAAATCTAATGAAAACTAGAAACCTTACGCTGCTGAAATCCACACTATAAAACTTACTAGCGCATGATGTTAATTATTTAACATTAAGCGTGAACGATGGAACAGAGTATTTAGGTTGAATATAAACAACTTTGCTAATAACAACCTAAGCTTCTCACATCAAAAAGTACACATTATACTTTGTTCTCATTACTTTGTCACTAAAGTTAACTGAAAATTTCCAGCATTTGGTTGATGCAAAAATTAACTTAAAATATACATAGTAAGGAGAATAAACAGCTGGTTAATACTAGATTAGAAATTATTAAGAAAACAGTAGGAGTCTATGAGCACAAGTTTTTCATTTGAGTCTATCTTCTGCGAGATTTTAATCAAAGCTCCTGATTATTGAGTTGAGTTGAGCTTAGGTTTAGTAAATATATAATTTAAAACTTAATTATGTAAAAAAAGTTTTTTTTAATGTTTAAAACATTGTTTTTAATTAAATCTGACTCATCTATTTTGAATAAAAGTAATGTTTTAAAATCTAAAATAAATTATTTTTATATCAATAAATAATAATTAGTAAAATATTGTAAAAGAGTATAGAAGGGCAAGGCCTACACACCAGAAAACTGTAGGCCTCAAAGTTCATAATTAAAAACACAACTAAACACATAATTATGACATTTTTGGAATACATAAGTTTCCTTTATTCAACAACCGTTTGGCGCCAGTTTTTCTTTGTTTACATATTCACAACATTTCCCCTCTTTTATCTTCCTCCATTTTGTTTCCATCCCTTTCCATACATTTTCATTCTTGATCTTGTTTTGTCAATTTTTCTCCCATTCTAGTCAATGATGCCACCTAAGAATCTGTTTTGTGTCATTCATAAGCAATATTATTACTTGTTAGATATACTGTATATGATTCATTTCATTAACTTTAAGGATAGTTTGAAAAAACATTCGTGAATATAGGTTTGGATGTGCTGACTTAGAATTTTTTATGTTAAAAAACCCATTAAATTCCCTTTCATGGATCTTCAATGTAGTTATTCACTTGGTGCTGACCACCCACCAGAGAGAGAAGTTAGATAGTAATGATTTTTAAGGGTGTACTTAGTATACATTTGCATCATGGTGTACTAAAACACTTTCATCAACTGAGTGTCTGCATCATTGTAAAAAACTTGTTTACCGCCATGTTCAACCATATGGTTTAAATTTGTCAGTCGCCATTTCGAAGCTATGTTCATTAGAAGTTTTTGTGAAAGTAGTGTGAATATTTTTTTAAGTGGAATAAAAGATATATAAATTTTGTGTCCGTCCTCAAATAAATATATAAATAATATTGGCCTAAATTACTGTGGTTAACTATCACATTACCATCTGTTTTTATTACAGTCATCCAAAGTGATAGATGTCAGCTGTTGGCATAGTGATATATTAGGGACTACGTCTAGTAACATTTTTAGCTGTCATCCAAGTAAACTTAGGTCGTGAATGAATTATAAGGTCCTTTATAAACCTCATAGGCTCCTTCATTCAACACCAGTTTACTCAGTTGGGCACATCCAAGCAGAGAGAAGGGTAAACATTGATTCATTAGTCACTAGACACAATACAAGGCAAAGATATAACCTTTTTCAAGGATCTCAAAATATTTAAAGATCTGCTCTAATTCAAACACAAATAAACATTTACTTTCAGATGAGAGATGAAGCTACAAGTGGCTGCTGTTAAAATATTTTCTTGTCAGTTGGTTGTTTCAGGAATGAGTTTCTTCTTGGATTTTTCTTCTGAGTGATGGAAATTAGCTTATAAACATGCTAGCTAGCTAGCTAGTTCATGCTTCACTACTACCATAAAAAAATATATTTACAGCTACCTCTACTCCTTTTCCATGCTGACACAATTCATAAGAAACTAAACTAAAGTTTCATTTATAACCCCACCAACATTAGCCTTACCTAGCGATGCTTATTTATTTCTACTATAAAGTGTTACATATGATTTGAAGTGTTACTACTGATTTATATTTTAGATTGTAAATTTTATGCCTCATCCATCAACTGATGATATATTCTTTTATTTTATTTTAAAGATAGTGAAACGAAAATCCATGGAAGCAACACCTCAAATAAAGAAGAAACTGCGGTTATCAGACAACAATGTTAAAGGATGTCGCTTATTTGACCATCTAATCACCTGAAAAATTAAATTTCGAAGAAAACAAACTTTATGTACATTAAAGCTCTATTAAAATGTGGCTTTGTTTGCCACATGGTTTACATGGTTATTGACCTGTGTTGTGTTAACATTGTACATCTTTATACGTCTTAAATTTTATATATTATAAAAAAAATAAAGAATAACCACTTATAACCAAGAATAAGGATTTTCTGTATATTAGAGCATGTGGTTTTTTTCCCCCAACTCTACTGGTATTTTACTTTGAAGTAAACATATTTAGTTACTTTTGGTAATTATTACAAATCTATTTGATTAGTGCTGTGTCGAACCAGCTTGTTGACGCGAGCTAGCTCACATAAGCTCACTCACTCAAAAGAGCCGTTCATATGAGTCATATCATTCACCACATGGCTGGCTGACTCCAAATCCATCCACCCCTTTCCCTCCTTAACTTGACAAGCGAGCGCTAACTAGTTTTCACAATTCCTGTTCCAAGCGTGCAAATCTGTCCCTTCCTTTTCAACTTATGAACAGATTAGGATTTATATGTAGTTTATCCAAAGCCTATTGCATTTGATTCTTTAATTTTATTACTTATAATAATTAAACTTAGCATATAGCCTTTAGTGTCTAATTCACAGAATTATGTCTATTGATGTAAGAAAAATATTTAGTTTGATAATGTAGACAGTGCTGCTATCTAGTAATGATAGTAAACATCCATAATCGATTTATTCGTAGTAATGAACGAAGAACGACAGAGTCACGAATGACAAACACTTCTGGCTCTTTCCAGAACAAATAAATGAGAGCAAAAAAAAGTATTGAATGATAAAAACTCCTGACTCTTTCCAGAACGAATGAATGAGAGCGAAAAGAGAGTCGTGAATGTTGACAACTCTTTAAGCTCAGTGAAGAAGAGCTGTTGGAAATAGTGCAGAAGTTATGTGTTGATAGCCAAGACTAGCTAAATCAAACCGAACGAAAACACAAAGCAAGTAGGCAGAGATAATGATAGCATATGAGTGAAAAAAAGAGATGTGAAGAAATATCAAACAAATGCACATCTCCTGTAAAGTGTCACATGGACACAAACTAATGATCAGGGGGAAAAGGGGAGCAGTGCCTGATACATTCCTGTGGTAATATTTAGGGTAATAGGCCTATTTAATTTCATTGATCTTAAGTTCTTGATTTAAATGTACAATTGACGTTCATATGCTTATTCTGTACAAATAATAATAGAAACATGTAGTAAAAACTGTTGGCCTATTGGTCAATGTATCAGGCGCGTGATGTAGAGTGAACGACTTACTTATGAAGCGAGAGCGGTTCTTTCACAGCTCTCGTTCAATTTAAATGACTCGCTCACGAGTGACCCATTATTATATCTGATGTTGCAGATTTTATTAGCATGTATCAAGTAGCTTTAAATATCATTGCAATTATGGAATTCTCTTTGTTCATAGAGTTGATATTTCCCTCATGTGTCTCCACTTACATCTCCAAAAGATAAGTATCAGCTACTACAAGAGATTGTGATAATTGAGGTTCTTGAATAATTTTTTTTTTAGTTATCTCCTGTACTTCATTAAAAAAGTTATATTGTATATAGATTCTTTCTAAAGATAATGATGGTTGATTTGATTCTTGAGTACTTAGGAATTTAATTTCTTTTAAATATAACAAAACAGAAAATCTATACAGCTTAAATTTTGAATTGGAATATTTTTAGCACTATTTTGGTGCTAGCTCATAGTTTGGCTCGACATGAGAGACAAATTTAACAACCAAAACCCAGATCATTAATTTAGTTAATTAATTTAGTCATTAATTTAGTTAATTTAGTTTATATACAATGACACCTAATATTTTCTGGATCTTCCAAGATCATTATAGAATTAGTGTTGATAACCTTTGTAAATTTTGAAATTCCCCGCATTCCAGATTTTTAAAGATTAAAAAAAAATATGTATTTTCTTCATATTCTATTTGCCTATACGATAGAAAATATTATTTTCAAATTTTTAAATTCAATTCTTAACACACAAATTGATAAAGGTAAATGTGTCAGTTCTCTTCTATTCTATATTTATAAAATCAATGCAAACATATTTAAAAACTTGGGTGACTTTAAAAAATTACTGTGGCTTTCCCAAATTACACGAAATTCCTTAATTTTGCCAGGTAGACTATGTATCATGTGTGAAAGTATTGTCTGCAAACTAACAGCTTTCTTATGCTCTGGTTATGTGTTCAACACTTTACCTCCAAGCAGCTGAGGATTTACCCTTGGTGTTGAGATATTTATCACAAAATATAAAGAATAGAAGTTTGCAATATCTAGGAGTGTATAAGCTAAGCTTATGTATTATTTTAATAAATCATGTACCTATGCTTTTAATGCATTATCAATGTATGTGTTACACCTTCTAATTCTAATATTACATAATCTCATTTAATCACCTTCAGTGGGATTTCAATGTAGACTAGTTTACAACTAGCATTATGATGATCTAGTTTCTTATTACTTTGTTGGACCCATTATGGACAACCCAACCTTAATGATTTAAGTGTCCACACAAAAATATGAAATAAAACGAAGGCACTTATTTCAATAAGGTTTATAAAAAAAACTAAAAATGCAGTGTCTACACAAAGAATATATTTTACTTAACATCCATTACTGTTTCCAACCTGTGACCTGGGCCAGATTTTTATTTAAGCTATATTTTTTTACACTACCAATTTGCTAGGCATATGCCTTATAAGTTAACTTAACAGGCACAACGTCCAGATCCCGGTCATTAATTTATAAATGTGAGAGGGTAAACCCATGTTTCACCAACAATAAATTTGTCGGCTGCGCTGAGAATCGAACCTGGAACCCTTAGCTCAGTAGGCCGACACACTAGCGTCTGAACAAAGGTTTCACATTGAGAAGTAGAACTTGTTAGAGAAAGATCGCCGTGGGTCAAATGAACCGAAACAAACAAGATAACACAATAAAACAAACATTAGTCAGCACAATAAAGTTACAAGTAACGAGTTCACGAATGTG
>CABFOW010003878.1:0-10882 GCA_902141385.1 Timema californicum
GCGCACACTATACCCCCTCTACCCCTTCCCAGCCCCTGCACTCAAAACTACCCCTCTTTGCCTCCCTCACCCCTGATGCAACTGCATCGAAATAGGTGCAAGCTCTCACATCGGAGGCTTTCCCTCGTTTGCGCGATCAAGCCATGATAGGGGCGGTAATGAAGGGGAAGGGGTAGGACAATTTTTGTGTTCTACCCTCTCGTTTTCAAATAGAGAGGAAAGAAAAAAATATTCAGCGATACATTTTATTTTTTTAAAAAAAGGGAAAAAAACCAGTCGTATGGTATGCGTATTTGCGAAGTTGGTAGGAGAAATGTTGGGTTAGTTTTGAATCCCCCCCCCTCCCGTATGTTCCATTCTCTGTCTCTCTCTGTCTAATGGGCGCGCAGTTTTGTTGCATGTGAGGGGAAATTGTATGTGCATCGTCGAAGGGTTCCGACGGGCATGCCAGGCTAGTTGTGTGTAGGGATGATGCACATTTAGCACATGTTGTGTGTGTGCCTGTGCTTGGCTTGCGAAGAGGACACACATTTGGATGGGGTAGGAGAACAAATCAAAACCTGTTCGTGGGCGGGAAAAAAAAAAGGGTTTGGAAATACGAGATTTCTTGTGATTTTTTTATTGTAAAATTGTGAAAAACTTATCCAAGTGTATTTTTTATATATTTGTTTAATGAAATTGAAAAAAAAATAATGTGAGAAAAGATTAATTTGTTTACTTTCTGAGTGATATTTAAAAACTTGAAACATCATTTCTACCTGTGAAACTGCTAGTATTTGAAGTGTTATTAATTTCGGTCTTTTTATATTATTTTCTTAATTATTATTGAAATGTATATATTTAGGACTGTGTCAAGTCTATCTTTTTTGGCCTCTTAATTATTCATATGAATATCAAGTTTAAATATTCCATCATTGATTATATAAAAATTATATATTTGATTGTGGTTAGTTTTGAATTGAGTTTTAATTACTTGGGAATTTTATTAAATACTTGTGTGATTGTATATTTAATATTAAAACTACATATATTCTCCTTAATAACTTTACAGTGCAAATCTAGGCTTCTCTAAATATTCGGTTTTTTCTTTAGAAGGATTGAATTATTTATTTTAATATGGGACAGGGAGAGTAGTTTTAGAATATTTTTACCATAAATATTCCAAATGACTTTGTACTTTATTTTTTAAACTATCGTTTGTATCCACTTTTAAAATAATAGTATTCTTTTTATTTACTAGAGGTCATAAAAATAACTATCATAAATATTTAGCATTGGTTACTCAAACTTTCTTATAGCTATTAATAAATTGTATTTCAATTGATAATCAAGTGAAATTTAAACGTGTACTTGGTTTTTAAATGTTAAAATGCTTAAACTTGTTAAAGCTCTAAATATTTTTTTTCTTTGTTTTAGTGAACAACTTGGGAAAGATGGCACACACGGACACACACAACAAACATGTATATAAATCAAGATGCAAAATACTATTGAAAAATTAAGTTCCTGTTGTTATTTAAATCCGGACCATAAATAATATTTTAAGTGGATAGCAACACCTCAAGTATCAACCATCCACATAGCAACAGATTCTTCAATACTACAGAAAGTGTGGCAAACAAATTGATAATATTTTAATTGAAATAAGGGCTAATTTCAAAGTGTTTAAATTATTATTTTAAAATCAAGTGGCTATTATACTGAAAGAACTGGGCAAAACAACAAATAACATCAATAAGAAGACATTTCTTTTACATGAGTCTTTCAAAGTGGCAAATGGTTTTAGGAATATATAACTATACAATTGGGCACCGAAACTGCGAAAGCAACATTCATATCTATATTTGTGGCTATATTTTATAATTTAACATCATCATAATATATAATATGTAAACCATACAACAACCATACAACCTACCAGACCATCCAAATACAACAATCGATTCAAATATTACAGTGAACAATCGTTTCAAGAACTCATCTGTTTCGTGTGCGATTGCGATTGTGAACAACTGCGTCAACTATCTATCAACTAATGAACAACTCTGCTGATGAATCGTGCAATTCACTTACGTCTCTCTTCTAAGATAGGCACATGTGATTGATTCCCTCTGTGAGCAATTGTAACATCATGAAAGTAGCAGTTGACTAATTCTTGTGAAGAAGGCAACTTACTATGTTGCAACGGCCTCATACAGTCAACCAGATCCACCAGTTCCAATGATAACAAATCTTTTAACAAGTACACATAATCCTAATCCTAAACATTGTCCTTCAGACTACCATACAGCTCCCCTCCAAACTTCAATGGATCCTTTTTAACCAAATACAATAAACAGGCATATAGTTACTTTACACCAGACTTATTTCTCCGATTAATACCAAATTCATTTCCACCTTTCAAGAATAGTAAACTCAATTAAATTTCAATTATTATCACAGTAATTCCTTTTCTGCCAAGACATCCTAAAATTATCTCCTGAAGACAAGCCAACATATACAACCAACATTTCGATATTAACGTTTGGAATATTCATTCAAATTATAACCAAAACACTGTTAGAAAAATTTCTGTGATTTTGATGGTACATATATTTTTTTTAAAAAGATAAATTAATCCTAAAGTTTCAAACAAAATTTTCCTATCTTTTTGACAATAACCCTTCATAAATTTTGTAAGAAATCACTGTGCCTATACAAGTACAAAAGTAAATTGAATCCTATTAGGTTTAAAAAATTAAAACCAACTGTTGACTAAAGTGATATTTTGAAGCAGTTAAGTGATTCGTACTAGTGAGTGAGAGCCTACTGAAACAAATGACTAGCGGTGGTGATTACTTCTATCGTATAACCTGTGATAATCGACAAGGAAATCAAAACATCACTAATTGAAATAGACTGACCGAACTCGACACAAACTAGCAGCTCAGGTCTCCAGATGTGCAGGTAGGATACGTCTTATATAAACATTATGTTATCTAGAACATGATCTAGTTGTTCTTCCATAAACGACTATAATATACTATATGCCAATTATTTATTATCAACTATTATAAAGTGAAAACATTTTTATCGCTAATATTTTGATGATCAAGTAATAATATAGGTTTTGGTCCACTACTAACGTATTTTAAGCACGTACACGATTTTTAATATTTTATATAATTTAATTTGTGTGAATAAGAAACATTTTACAGATTAATAAATTATGTTAGTATATATTTAATATCAAAAGAATAAATTGGTTCACGTTCTATTAGTATTTGTAAGAAACCAAATAGTTATACAATTTTGATCCCGATTTTGAGAATTAATTAATCGGAAATATCTACAAGGTATGATAAAATATCTCCAAGTTCTTAGTTAATATTAGCAAGTTTGTTTAATTCATTATTTTATAAATTGATGGCTACATATAGACCGGACAAATATCACCATAATATACGATGCCTAGTTTTGAATAAAGATGTGATAGCTATTGGAAGTATGAGAATCATTTCGTGACTATACAGTTTTAAACAGTTTTATTTATTATTTCAGGAAATATTCAAGATATAGTGAGATTGATGTTGAAAATATTTCAATTTGTCTGGAAAGATCGTAAGCTCCGATAAAAGTATTATAAACTATTTGATCTATTGAAGATAAATATTCACATGTCTAAAGGGTATTTTACCTAGATTCGTTTTATTACTTGTATATAAAATTTGTTATTTCTGTATAGTATTCCACCATCCACACAGAGTTTAATAAAACCTAATATGTTTTGGGTACCATGAATATATATATAAAATTACAGATACGTTTAAATTATAGTAATATAGGCGTGTGACTATAACTAGAAATTAAACTTTAAATTCTTAATTTCAAATGGGAAATGAAGCGTCATAAAAATTCATTATCTTAGCTCTTTTGACTTTACAAACAATAAGTGAACAAAACAATAAGATAAAATTTTACTATAGTATTTATTTTTATTTACTAAAACATTGCTATACTATAAATTAGTTGTGGAATATAATAATTGTTTTTATTAGATTAGAAAGTTAGTGAAAAATGCTAGCTAACGCCGAGGAGAAAGTGAACTGCTATATGAGAACGGATATCTATGATCACTTAGCATCAAAATATTTACTTGGATGATATTGAAATTTCTTAACATTATTTATTGACATACTGACAACTTAACATCGGATGAATGTGCATAAACCCAGCAAGGAAAGACGTGGAAAAGTAATTAAGTTTTTAAAAAAAAATTGGAAATATCTACTTGCGGTTAATGTGAAACGTATTTATTTTGACTATGTTTATCATCACCATCAAATATTTGGTTGAATACATAATTTTATTGCGGTTGGTTTAATTAAAGAACTACCAAACAAGGCATTTTTGAATCCATTATAAACATATAATCAGAAAAAGTAAACTATCTTTCTTGAAATGTAAATGTATTCGTAACTTTCTCACTAATCAACATAAATAGTCTTTTTATTTAAAAAGCGTATCATTAGTAGGATTCAATTACTTCTTTTCAAGAAATGGCAAATTAAATATTCTTCATTTAAAAACATGTGAATATAAACATAGTATCTTTACATCAAGAAAAGTGTAGAAAAAAATCAAAGACACTATCAAATTGGTTTTGGAGAAATATTTTAAGAAATAGCTTAAAAGGGGTTCAAATTCCTGCATCACATTTTTAAGAGTGTTATACCAGCTTACCAATACATTTTCTTACTAAACAGACATTAACTTAAGCTTGGCAGTAGATATGTTGGTTATTAGATATGCTAGATATTACGAAAATAAAATAATTCTCCCCAAAATGAATACATGTTTGGACTAGTCTCACTGATAGGAATAAGATTAAGACAATATTTCATTTAAATTAATCAAATATAAATTCCTTAAATAATATGTACATGAATAGTATTATAGTGAAGGTAATTTTTATCGCGATCCAGAATAAATAATTTTCGGGTCTGGATCCGATTTCAATTATCATTGTTTTGGACTAATTTTTGTAAATGTTTCAACAAGTTTATAAGAGTTTTATTTGAAAATTAAGACTCAATATCAATTGTGAACGAGTAAAATTAGAAAAAATCTTATTAAACTTGAACGAAAAACTAAATATATATACGGAGTAATTCTAAAACCAGAATTGGAACAATTCGCGCCCTTTTCATTCATTGGCACATAATTTTACGAGTTAGAATAGTTTCGGTCTTCTGTTAAGTTTCTCCAAGAAGCAAACACTATTTCTTATAAATAGATTATTGGTTTATTACCGCAGCTATTACATATTTAGTGTTACGTGAGTGGTATAAAATGTATGGTTACTATTATTATCTCTGAAAATAATTTGTTTATTTATTGGGTGTGAAATGTTTGAACATCATAATATCAATATAAAATAAGTTAATGGAATATGTATAAAATAGACCAGCGTTAACAGTGATATTTATTTTAAAGCTAACAAATAAATGATTAAAGTTCACACTAAACGAATCAGTAGACACACAACCAAACCAGCTAACCGTTCTAATGAGGAAACATAGTGAACCAAAGAAATTCTAACTATTATTATCCAGTGTGTAAATATAGCTTAGGAAGTTTTGAATGATACTTTTGTAATCGTTCATAGAAATGTATAAACTACTGTTGGGAGAGACACGAAAAAAAAATATTACATATTATTTCAGTTTCAGATTACTTATATATGTGAATAAACCTATATATATTTTTAAAAAATACTGAACAATGGCAAATTCTCGAAAGAGAAGGATAATCTGTAGCAAAAATGATTGGACTTTGAGCTCTTCAAAATAAACCAATTTCTTTATGAATAAATATCAAATAGTTCTTTCAAGAAAACATAAAAAAAAATCCTTTACAAGCAGCTGTGTTAAGTTTAAAACTAATAAACTGCATAAATGTATAATTAATTATATTCACTCTACTTACTATGAGAAAATAAGTTTAGAGTTTGAAATAAATAAAGTTTGAAAAGCAATGAGAGACAGTTATCCCTATTCTCTTCCAATCATTTATGTATAATAATTTACAATCTCTTATCAAACAAATATGGATACACATAAACACGGAATTATAAACAGCACTGAATTTTTTTTTCTAAAATCGCGTCTTATCGTTCGGGTTGTACACCCATTAATAAATTCTAAACCATACTTCATTGGATATATTTCTCAACTTCTTAGGTTACAATATCACTCATTTTAAATAAATTTCCTATGTAAAATAAATATATTGATATAATTGAAATTTGAGTCATAGAGGCGTATTAAAAAGAGTAAAGGTTGGTAGTATTACCTGATAAAACCAAACATATAAATACTATACTATTTTAACATCTGCATCGGTGTCATGCATCTGGTGTCTTGGACCTCGGGGTTTGATTCGCGGCCGGGTGTAACTTTGGTCACGTTTCTTAAATAGTTTTCCATCTATCCCCGCTAATTTAGCTATGTTTCGTCTAACTACACATTCCTTATCCATTCACAAAAAGTGTATAAATGTGGATAGCACAGATTATATTTGACACGTGTTTCCCCCATGAATCACAGACTATATTATCTGAATCATTAAATCTAGAATAGGTAAAATACTTTCCAATACTATCAAAACCGTGTGGTAATTACTTTGTAGTATTGAACTTAAGTGAAAAAATAAAGAATAGAATCGAATGTTTAATAAGGATAAATAACATTTTTTAAGCACTTATGAAATTAATGTGTCAGCTATAAAATTATGTGACTCCTTATAAAGAAATGACAGTCTTTCTAGGTACATTTTATACCATCACTTTATAAATATGGTGTCAGTTTAACGACGTTGCCTAATTGGAGATTTCGAAGATATTTTTCGAAGTGGGTTGAATCTTAGCTTGACGCACCTAACCACTCTAAAGACTATCACACGTAAAGTCGGTTCAGCGTAGGAATTGTTTTCTGAAAGGCCTTTTTTCCTACCAGAACTCTATTATATAGTAGGATATTGGTAGGAAAAAATACCTTTCAGAGAGTAATTCCTACCATGAATGGAGTATAGACACCAAATGTACGAATTTGAACGTGAAGAAGAAAATGAAAATTTCACCCCGTGGGGCTTCTTGTTTATCTACTGATAAAACTTCCCTCTTCCTCTGACGAGTTGAAAACATTTATCTGCTTTTTAAAATTACCTTTTTCTTATTTCCTATTCCAAGATAAACATATAGTAGCGCAGAACATTTTAATCTACATCCTGACAGGAAAATTACTATATGCTATTTTCGTGACTACGCCAAATAGCCTAAGTTGTAAATGATTTATAAAAGATACATTTACAAAAACTCCTTCAAGATAAAATACAATTTTGTGGAAATAGAAATATTAACATAATTATTTAATAATTTCTGAGTTTTTTTCGAATGTTACATCTTAAAACTCTCTGAATAAAACTTAAATTCATCAACATGGGAAATCCTACCTTGAGTCCTTAAACATCTCTTAAATAAATATAGCAGGATTTAGTAAATGTTTAGTATACCATATTTGTATTTTTTATGTATATAATAGAATTAATTGGTAATCTTTCAAAAAAGATTCAAAATCTTTTTTGTATTTGTAGTATTATTAAGAATATGTGAGATGTTTAGAACTGAAAATTATTGTGGGATATATACATTGTATACAAACAGTCGACACTATTATTTTATAATTTGTGTTTTTTTTATCTGATACTCTTTTAGTAACCCCTATTCTATTTACATATGTTTTATATGTATAAACATAAACAACTTTCTATAGTTAAGTTAACAAAATTACAGGGGAGTTTTCAAGTAATGTTGAATTATTTGGTTATATTTTATCAGGCACTAAAAATGAAATAGATTATAATCGCCTGCAATTACGCTTAAAATATATATACTAGAATACAAAATATCCATCGAATTTATTTCATCACACGTTAAATGTCACTTGAATACTCTTTTGACAAAAATTCGTTCAACATCTTGTGCCGATGCAGGTAATAATAGCTCTTATAGAGACGGGCTTGAAGAGGTCTCGCAATACATACTATAATTTGGCAACACTGTTAATCAGGGCCTCTGAGAGAAATTTTATCAAGAGGTACAAAGTTTTTCGGTACCTCTTTAATCCTGTCTAAATAATGAAACTAATTAATCAATCATATCATAAAATAAATAGTATGAAACTCCGCACGGACTTTCTCGCTCGCTCGTTTGAAAATGGAGATATTTACTCAAAACTCGTAATGTATGTGAAAGGAAATAATATACATTAGCAAAACCAAGCATAAATTTCACTATATATGTAAGACTTTTTTTAGGCCCGGTTTTAAATTTTATTATTTTGTTTTTAAAGAATAAATGTCTTCATTTGTATGTTTAGACCGATAAAAAAAAGATCATTATTGGGTCCACAAGGGTCACCCTTTTGTATTAAAATTTCTACTTTGGGTTAAAATTTTCGACATTTTACTTGGTGTGGCAAATCTTTATGCCATCGCATTGCTATTAAATTCCTCATTTATAAATATTGACCAATAAGAAATATAAATGTTGCCTATTGAGTCTAAAATGGATATAGATCATTGTTGTACAAACATTTCTTTTAAGAGGTTTAAGGGAAAACAACATAAGCTTTTAGAGACTAACTTATATGTATTTACTTTATGGCATTGGAGAATTATTGCGTTAAAACTTTAGTATCTCTTTGCAACTAAAGCTCACAAAATTGTATTAATATATTTGTCAATATCTCAGAAACTGTTGGATTTATAAAAATATATTTCCCATAAAAGTTTTTTATTTTTATTAATACTACAGTTTTTCAATGATAAGTTATTTAGTATCTCAAATAGTTGCGNAAGCTCTTAAAATTGTATTAATATATTTGTCAATATCTCAGAAACTGTTGGATTTATAAAAATATATTTCATATAAAAGTTTTTTATTTTTATTAATACTACAGTTTTTCAATGATAAGTTATTTAGTATCTCAAATAGTTGCGGAGATACGGAAGTTTTTGCTTCTTTAAAGTACCCTAAAATTCATTTTCATGGTAAAATGAAAATAACCAGTTTATTTATAATACTATCCAACACCTAGATATGAATTTTAATCAAAATCGTTATAGTCGATTTTGAGAAAACCGATTTTTGTTTTCTTTTTTCCCTTTCTTAAACAACTCTTAATTTTAAGTTTAAGCATACACGTAGACAGACGTCATTTCAAAGACCACTTTTTAAGGTTTGGGGAGGTCTTGAGACGTTGACATCCATCAACATTTCAGGCTAGATTTTCTTTTGAGGTCGCAATACTTTTACCATTTTTTGTTCGAAAAGTTAAAAAATATATACATTTACGTATAGTTTGAAAGTTATTGGTTTTATAAAAATTGTCTTCTTATACAATATTTGTATTATAAAGATACCTACATATTTGTAACAATAAGTAATTTAATATCTCAAATATTTTAGAGATATTATAAAAAAAAAGTTAATTTATGCGTCAGACCGGAGCCCTTAAAATCATTTTCCCGAAATATTGAAAGAATCCATTTTGTTTGTAATATTTATAAATGCTTAGAAATGAAATTTAATCGAAATCTTTTGAACCGATTTTGAGAAAATTGCTTTTTTATCTTTTTACCTTTCCGTAAATTACCCTTAATTTTAGGGTTAGATATCCAATTCCTAAAAATTTTCGGGGCAACCCTATGAAATCCCTAGTTACCAAGTCTTAGCCCAAACGGTAAAAACAGTTTAGGCTCTAGTTGGAGAGACAGACAGACAGACGGAAAGTCAAACACAGCACTTTTGGATTCGGGGGGTCATAAAACGTCAAGATTCATAAAAATCTCGAGTTCGATTTTGTTGACGATCACAATATTTTCTCTACCAGTAAGATAGCGAGAAAGTAAAAAATGAATAGTAAAAAGGATATATAATGTATACTTTTACATCTAAAAAATGGCGTAGAATCAATAAGACATCAAATAATATACCTTCACTTATAACTTAGTAATAGTAGTGAAAATGTGAATGCTAGTATTTAATATATTCAAACATTTTCTGAGATCCCAGGAAATGTCAAGGCCCCTCTCTAGCCCCCTGTCGCAGGTACAATGTACTTCTTGAACCCTCTTTTCATAGAGCCTGATTTCAATTCAACCCTGAGACCCAGTAATGGTTTTTAGGACAACCAACTCCTGTTTCCTGACATAATTACAACCACGTGGTTTGTACGTTCATCAATACTAAATATTGTGTTCATTGATTCAAATGGTGAATCTACTAATGTAAACTAAATACAATGACACTAGTTTTGGACTAAGATTAATTTCAAACGAGCGTTCTCGATAAAAACAGAGGTCTTTTATAATGCAGTCAAATGGAATGGGAGCTAAGGTCCGTACTTTTTGTTAATAGTTTTTATATATAAATATTTTTGGCCAACATAATTATAATATTGCTTCAGTTGATACGTTTAGTTTAATGTTCTATATGTAGTTATCATGACAGTTTGTTTAAAAAAAATGAACATATTGGCATTTGAACAGAAACTAATTTTAAATTAAGAGAAAAGTTCTGGTCAAATGTATAGATGTCCATGACAAATATTCAAGAGCTGTTTGGATTACTATAGCCGAAAAATTAAACTAATCATATATATATTAACATTTTTATTGATACAATACCTTATACAACTTATATTATCGGTGTGTTATTAAATATTGTACATCTTTACTAAAATTGAATCAGAAAATGGCCGTCAATACAAGAACTGCATGCTTTATTTTTGTTTAAATTTGATCATAAAATGATTTTTGAAATATATATATATATATATAT
>CABFOW010003878.1:11468-39951 GCA_902141385.1 Timema californicum
TACAAGATGACATGTAGCTAGACCGGAATGGAATGGGCCAGTTTCATAGTCAGACTTACCACGCTTCAAGTGCGGCGCTATACTAAATACAAGATGACATGTAGCTAGACCGGAATGGAATGGGCCAGTTTCATAGTCAGACTTACCACGCTTCAAGTGCGGCGCCATTTTCAGATGCAAAATTGAACCATTCCATTCGAGTTTAAGTGGTGCGTTGAGTCGCACCACACTTGACGCGTGGTAAGTCTGACAATGAAACTGGCCCGACCATTCCAACCTCACAGGGATCCAAAATAAAATCTTGTGAGTAGTTTGTAGAAAGCCTCAAAGAACATGCCCACAGAGTGGTGTTACATAGATTTTGTAGTTTTCATTAATTCGCAACGGGAGGATTTACACGGACTGGGAGGTCAGGAATCCAACAAAGAACTCATGTTTTACAAGCAGATGCTATATTTCATTAAAATACATCTTCCTAAGAATGTGTCTTTCAGCTATTATAGTTTTCAGATAGTGCAAATTGGCTGTAGAATGATAATCTTTGTCAAATAATATATTATACATAAATATGCACCCATAAAATTTAAAGTTCCTTTCTGACCAAAGTCACTCCGCTCATGTTTGTCCAAGAACAAGACTAAGTTCAAGCTAAGAAGAGCGTCAGCACTAAGTATAATAGTTGTGTGTTTTTTTTGTACTGCGTCTTACTAACCGTTCGGGTTTAATGCGTATTTATTAACTACGCTAATGTGTTAGAAATGAATAAGTTTTAATATAACAGGACGTGTACGCGCGTTTGCCTAGAGGAATACTGGAGAACCATTTAGTAAAACATCTTTGGCACCAGGATTCGAGCCCCAATCTCCCCATCGTTGGCTGTCTAGTCTATTGCGAGAGTGACACCTTACTGTGTAAAGGATAGTACTGAGGAGAAGAGTTTGGACTTTAAACTTTAGATGAAGTAAACGTGCATAATCCAAGAGGAAGAATGGTAGAATATTCTTTACTACTTGGATTACCTGAGAGCTATAGTATTGTTTGTTGGTTCAGTTCATTTAGGAAAAGAGTCTATGTGACATTCAGGAAGCTTCCAAAAATAAAGTATGGATATCATATACATATTATATGAAATCGTTGCGTGTAAATGTTTCAAATTATTGTGCTCATTTCATATTGCGAGAAATTTTAAGGAAGCAAAGACATGAGTAAGAGATAACGATTTCCATTTAAATATAACTAGCTTTTATATATTGTCTTATGGACCTGATTAATAAATTAAATGGTGGTGTATTAGTAATACAAAATTATATATTCTTTTACTACCAATCTATTGACAATTCATTTTGATATAATAATATGAATTGTAGATATATTTTGTGTTAAAACTCTTATTTGTCTTCTAAATTACGATCGAACTATAATGTGTAAATGGGAACCATTACATCATTTTATGAAACTTAACGCACAAATAAAAAAGTAAATTAATGTTACAAACACCAAATTGAGATGTAGCCCTTTAATGTTGATGTTACTCTTCCCTTTTGGATTGGGAGAGTAGCATCAACATTATAGGCCTACATATCATTTTGGTGTTTGTAACATTTAGTTATTTATTTGTTTGTAAGCTAGTGTTCATTAAAATATATTTTTTTCTTATTCATGCAATAAAGTTGCGTACATTTTAGTAGTTAATAAGCTAGCGGTTTTATGAGTTACTAAAATAAGATTTAAGATAAATTAATATTCTTTACAAGAAAAAAGAAATATTAATTTAGATAGTTGTTCCTAAAATACAAGGACAACTATGATTAATATTTTCTTGCAGACCAGTATCAATGAGGCCACTTATCTATGCCAGTATTTGGACTGCCGGTTGATAAACCGGAAAAATGTGACGCTACAAATTTAGATAAATATTAATGATTTTTTTTATATATTCAGATATATATTTGTTTATTACTTGAGTTCTATCTTGATAAAGATTGCAAACGACCCACATAAGTGGCCGCATTGTCTAAGGCGTCACTCTCGCAATAAACAAATCTTAAGGTGTCGGGGAGATCAAGGTTCGAATCTAGGTCAGGTATCCTGAAAGTGTTTCTTTCAAAAAATAGTTTACACTCACCCCTCCCTCAAATTCAGGTACACATTCCTCTAATAATAACCTTACTAAACAATAAAACCACTAGCGTGATCGATGACCTGTCCGTCTAGGGGTAAGGTGTCAGACTTCTGTGCTGGTGGCCGGGGTTCAATCCTTGGTCCCGACATAGATTTATCTGATTACCAAACCCTTTCTTCCCCTCTGACAAGACATCTTGTGAATGTGGGGGAATTCCAGGCCTCCACCGTGGTTCGGATTCCACGTTAAACTGTAGGTCCTCCATCTCATCTCACAATCACCCTACCATTACACATTAGCGTAAGTGCGTATAACCATAACGGGTAGACGTGGTGCTAATAATAATAATAATAATAATAATACACTAGCGTGATTAGTACATAAGCCTTTAATTTGAAGGGGTTGTAAGATGCGGTGCTAAAATAAATAAAATTCCTACCATTTACACCATTTAAACCCCGCGTGTTCCATTATCGTGAAGATCAAATATTTCCATTGTTTAAACCAGTATCAAGTAGTTAAAATACATGTTACCCACCTCATTGGCGTAGTTAGCTAACGTGCTAATTTTGTGTTGAGCTAGACTGCTGAGGATGCGGAAATCGAGGTTAGAGTCTCGGTTAAGTGAACTGTTGGTGATTTTCCCTAAAAAATAATTCCACTCTCCACGCAAATGCGGGTTCACTTCTTCTATATTCAACTTTCCAAATTCCTAAACCATTAGTGTAATAAGCGTATAGCCCGAATAGGTGGTAGTACATGTTGCTAAGTATTATTATCATTATTATTATTATTATTATTATTATTAAAAATACATGCTTGGATATTTCATAGCATAAAATTTTTATTCTCAAAATATTTATCAGCTTTAAGTACGGAGTTTCATTTAAATTTCGCCCTTGGAGATATTTTTTAAGGTATTCTGATTTTTATAGACTTTTTAAATTGATTTTATTGCTTAGCTAAAACGTAATAATTTATTAGTGGAATTGTAAGAATCTAACAAAGATTTCAAAATAAATATACTTACTTATTTTAAAGGCTAAATTATAGATTTGTTAACAATTGATAACTTATGGCAAAACAAAATCTTACACGTATTTATTTCTTGTAGCAAAATTTGTATGACTTTTATATCACAGTTTTTATAATCTCAATCTACTAAACAGTATCTATTTCTAAATTAAACCAGCTTTTTCTAAGAGAGGGCTGATCTAATTCCATTTGAGTGGTTTCCATCTCTCTAAGTGTAACTTCAAAATATAGTTCTCATAGAGTTTTTATTTGTTTAGTTTGTATGATATTTCACCAATTTAAAACTGGAGTAAAACGTTCATAGAGTTTAAATATCTTATATTTCACCAGTTTCGCTGTTTATTGGAGCACAGATCTTTGAACACAGAGTCGATTAGCAATCTTCCTCATAACTATGTCAATTATTTTTAACTCACTGGTGCGGGGAATCTACAAATAAGCTCTGTTTTTTAAATATAAATACTAACCACAGGGAAACGTAACCAAATCTTAAATTATGTTTAAATATTAATACTTTTATTGTTTGGATTATGTTACAAAACGTGAAAAGTAGGCTGAATAAAACAATTGCCAAGGAGCCTTACTAAGATGATTTAGAAATTAAAATTTTATGTATTTGAATAGTTACAAATTAAATATGGAAATATTTCTATAATAAGTCAGTTTTTAGACTCCACTTTACTAGTTCATGGGATAGCTTGATTGTATATAGCTTACCCTGTTTCCTGAAAAATAAGGAGTATAACGGAATAAGTCACGTCTCAATCGATTGAGTATTTATCGAGTTTACTGGCATCAAACAAATAGATGGACATAAAATCTATTTTAGACAGACAGATCTAGAGTAATATTATATAAATGGATTTGGTGACTTCTACATTGAGTTATTAGCATTGACCTTTAAGGCATTTCAAACTTTATGATTTAAATATTTGTTATATGATTAAAGATAAGGAACTGTCAACAATATTCTACCAGTATTAACTATTGGATTACTATAATTAAATGATATTTAAGGGGGAAAATGTATTTATTAAATTAAACTTCTTAGTTATATATAGTAAAATAAGTTTTATATTTATCTAATATACAAACAGTAGAAAGAGTAGCAGTAAGTCTTTTTTTCTAACTTACTTACTTAATCTATGTCATAAGGAACTCGAAAGTGTATTAGTGTCGGTGTCTGGGTCTTACCAGTGGTCTTTTACCATTGGGTTTCCCATTCAATATCTTGAACACTGTTCTAGATATCCACATTCGCACTGCATGACCTGTCCACCGTAACCTGCGAGATTTTACCACCCCAACAATGTCTGATGATGAGTACAAGGTATACAGCTACCTACTATCTTCATCCATTTTTGGACCAAATATCTTTCTGAGCACCTGGTTTTTGAAAACTCTCAACTTATTTTTGCCATTTAAGGAACAAGGCCACTTTCCCACCCATAGAGAACAACCGGTAAAATTACGGCTTTGTATATTCTGAGTTTTACATTTCTTGACAGCAGGCGAGACGCCAAAAACCGAGTAATAACAAACATTTCCCGACTGTATTAGTTTCCTAATTTCCAATATAATATTGTTATCGCTAGCTAAAATTGTTCCTAAATATTTGAATTCATTAACCCTATTGAATGATAATATGTTGTTTGCAGTAATATCTAAATTATCGTCCTCAGTCTATGTTCTCTGTGTTACCATATAATTAGTCTTTTCAGCGGTCACTTCTAAACCTATTTCCTTATTAGTCTCTAATAAAATGTCTTCATTTCTTTCAACAGCCTCCTTACTATTACCTAACAAAGCTTAATCCCCGCATATCCTAATAGCTGTATTGTATGTACTGTTTAATGTCAAGCCTTCCCTACTGTCTTGCAGTCCCACACATTCGCACTGCATGACCTGTCCACCGTAACCTGCGAGATTTTACCACCCCAACAATGTCTGATGATGAGTACAAGGTATACAGCTACCTACTATCTTCATCCATTTTTGGACCAAATATCTTTCTGAGCACCTGGTTTTTGAAAACTCTCAACTTATTTTTGCCATTTAAGGAACAAGGCCACTTTCCCACCCATAGAGAACAACCGGTAAAATTACGGCTTTGTATATTCTGAGTTTTACATTTCTTGACAGCAGGCGAGACGCCAAAAACCGAGTAATAACAAACATTTCCCGACTGTATTAGTTTCCTAATTTCCAATATAATATTGTTATCGCTAGCTAAAATTGTTCCTAAATATTTGAATTCATTAACCCTATTGAATGATAATATGTTGTTTGCAGTAATATCTAAATTATCGTCCTCAGTCTATGTTCTCTGTGTTACCATATAATTAGTCTTTTCAGCGGTCACTTCTAAACCTATTTCCTTATTAGTCTCTAATAAAATGTCTTCATTTCTTTCAACAGCCTCCTTACTATTACCTAACAAAGCTTAATCCCCGCATATCCTAATAGCTGTATTGTATGTACTGTTTAATGTCAAGCCTTCCCTACTGTCTTGCAGTCCCTAATAGCATATTATAAGGATAAAGTAAAGAGTAATGGGGAAAGTGCATCTCCTTGTTTTAATTCACTATGTATTTCGAAATCATCTGATTAGGGACATCCAACCCGTATCCTGCCACGCGTATCCTTCAACCATACCTAGTTTTTTTAACACTTTTAAAAAACAAAATAAAATTCAACTCTACCACTAAGTAACAAAGAAGTGAAAGTCGCTTAAGCCTTAAAGTAATTGATTATAAACAACTGAATATGTATTATTCTGTGGCCAAGTGATTTTCCCAATAGTTATCAAATACCATGAATGGAAAAGGATTTGCATTAAAATTAAATAAAATATCATATCATAATATAAATAAGAAAAAATCTGTATAAATTAAACCATCCATAAAATTAACTTTTAATTATTTGACTGTTGAATACATTTTTAAAAATTAATAATAGGATTTATCAGGCCTACCTATAATATATGCCTTTTGGAAGAATTTAAATTTCCTAACGAAACTGAATTCAATCATCACAATATACACTTCTTTGTGAAACACTGTATATTAGTTTGAAAATAGCACCAATGAATTTGAAACACTGGAAATAAGTCCCGTTTTCGAAGAATTTTGTTGTTGTATATGTTTAACTCAAACCTCTACATAAAATGCTTTCTTTAATATAGATTTTATAGAAAGACTGCTTGTATTTATTTATTTCTTTACACTAAGTTATCCCAGTTATTTGTATGATCGTCAGAGATTTTTAATTTAAATAGGCCTATTAACCTTAATAATGATAATAAAATTACTTTTGTACGTTTTCAAACAATGCAATCAGCCTATAAAATAAAAATATGTTCAAAATACAAAATTCCTATAGCTTAATTATTATAAACGAGAGTAATCTAATTACATGATATTATTTTTCAAGTTTAGTATTGTCACTTTGAAATAAATTCAAAAAACGCTTACAATTGTTATTTTGATACTAGTATGTTTAAAATAAATTTAGGTACGAGATTTATAGGCAAAATAGATTATTTTCATCCAAAAGAAAATATTACATAGCTCTTTTATCTTCAGGATAATTTAGTCGCTTCATATGTAGGCTCTACTCTTATTACAGGCCATAGGTTGCCTTTTTTAATGCTCTATATTATCTTAAGAGGAGCTAGGATTTAATAAGTCAAACCAGCATTATTAATCTGAATAATTAATGGTGATTTAATTTCATCAACTAATATTAATATATTGTTTAAAGGTTATTATTATTATTATTATTATTATTATTATTATTATTATTATTATTATTAGCACCGCGTCTTACTACCCGTTCGGGTTATACGCACTTACGCTAATGTGTAATGGTAGGGTGATTGTGAGATGAAATGGAGGACCTACAGTTTAACGTGGGATCCAAACCACGGTGGAGGCCTGGCATTCCCCACATTCACAAGATGTCTTGTCAGAGGTGAAGGACGGGTTTGGTAATCAGATAAATCTGTGCCGGGACCGAGGATTGAACCCCGGCCGCCGGCATAGAAGTCTGACACCGTACCCCTAGACCATCTTTTAAAGTTAAGCCCTTGTATTCTCTGCTAAAGAAATGTTTATTAACAATTTTAAATGTGGTGCGTTTACACACGATTGTTAAGCCAATTTGTTTCTGGGACCAATACAAAACCCATCAGCAGACGATCAATTTACTATTCATTTAAAGGTATCCAACATTATTTAATGTTGTGTAAATGTCACCCTTGATAGAGAATAGAGACAAGACCTCTCTTTCACAATAATCTGTTTTCTGGTAACGGGGAGGTTGGCCATTAAATGCACAGTTTGAGCGAGTCAATTTTTCTCTTCACGCAAATGTGGGTAGATTTCCTCTTAAATCTCCATTTTAATTCCCTAACATATATTGTGTATCACTTGTATTGGAAGTGCATTGCGGATTACTGCCCATTAGAACTATCTGCATATTTACACTATTGGGGTAAGGATAAGGAAGACAGAATTAAAGGAAATGTACCTACAATTGTGTGGAGGTTGAAGGGGAAACCATTTAGTAAAAAACCTATTTTGTACACCGCACTGGGATTCGAGTCTCACCTCCCCATCACCGGCAAGTCAATCAAATTCTAGAGTAGCGGATTAGACCTTGCAACCACCAATGCATATTTTTCAATTCCTTTTTTGAGTTTCCTTTAATCACATCTTTTTCTTGAGTGATCAAAATTCGTAGCACAACTTTCTTCGGAGGGGAAGTAAAGTCGTCAGTCCCATGTCCATTGTGGCATGTAAGATAACCTTGAGAGGTATGGGAAAATACCTTTCCCAGAAAAATTGGTAGGTCCTTTCACTCTCGCTCATAGAAATTATTGTTTGCTGATATAATCAGGGGGTTCAGAAGGTGCACGTTAAATACACCAAATTTATAATATTGATGAAAATAAGTTAACGATAGGGGAATAAGGATGAGAGTAGAATCTAGAGTAAGTATATATGAATTTTCATGGCGTGTATGTTTCTACCATTCAATTAAAAAAACTCAAAACGCACCTGAATTTAATAGACACCACTTTCCTATCACATGCAAGTAACAGTCATTATTTTGCCTGTGATGTTTTGGTAACATTTTGCGACTTTTACTGGAAGAGTTTGGTGTACGCTGGAGTTTTTACGCTAATTCTGGATTCAAGGTTTCAAACACCTACCAATAATGGATCTAATAAGTAAAGGTTACGATTGTACCATTGCAAGATCTAAAAAAGGTCTGCTATCTCTGAATAGCTACCGTTTCAAATATGAACTATATGCAGTTTTATAGTCTTCGATTAGAAAGAAGAAATTTCTAGCATTACTGTTTGTCTAAATGAACACTGTATTGGACGCTAAGCAAATCATTTTAAAATATTACCTATTTTATCAAAAGATATTTCTACCAAATATTTCCAGCCATTCAGATTATAAATTTAAATTATGCTAATGAGGTATGAAGGAAGAAAAGGTAATGTTAAAAGAAATGTACCCATATTTGAATGAAAATAAAGTGGGGCATAATAAATGAAAATCAACCTCAGAACACCCAGGATGGGATTTGAAGTGTAACCTCCACGTCACAAGACTAGATGATCCTCCTATATAGTACATGTGCCCACCTATGAGAGTAGCTAAAAGCTATTATGAATTAAACAATTAGTGACTAAATACCCAACTTTTATTTCAATTTCTAGAACAATGGATATTCACGAAACAGAACTTAAACTGTTTTCAAATCACCATTTATTTTATCTTTTTGATCTTTTATGCATAAACGCCCGTATTTGTGGCTAATCAGTTTAAGGTGTTAGAGGTGACCTGGCGGTCTGGGGGTAAGGTGTCGGACTTATGTGCTGATGGCTGGGGTTCAATCCTCGGTCCCGGCACAGATTTATCTGATTAACAAACCCTTCCTTCACCTCTGACAAGACATCTTGTGAATGTGGGGAATGCTAGGCCTCCACCGTGGTTCGGATCCCACGTTAAACTGTAGGTTCTTCATTTCATCTCATAATCACCCTACCATTACACATTAGCGTAAGTGCGTATAACCCGAACGGGTAGTAAGATGCGGTGCTAATAATAATAATGTGTTAGACTATTATTGCACTTGGTCGTCATTGTAACTAGCTCTAAAGCGTCACTCTCGTAATAGACTGGAGTAGCGATGACGGGGAGATAGATTGGGCTCTAGATTCCTATTTATTTATTGTACGTGGTTGTAATTATGTCAGGAAACAGGAGTTGGTTGTTCTAAAAACCTTAACTGGGTCTCAGGGTTGAATTGAAATCAGGCTCTATGAATTAAACTTTTTTCATCAATAGCACATTATTGTAATTGATATTATATGCACAAAGCCCGAATGAGTAGTGGGTGGAAAAAAGGAAAGTTGGGTAGTGTATCAAATAGCAAAAAGAAATATTTCGGTTTAATTTTAATCATGTCTTGACGTTATTTGGGTGCATTTAATATAATTAGCCCTCAAATATCATATCCTCAGTAGCTAGTCTTTACAAACTTTTCTTTTTAACCTAAAAATAAAATATAACTGGCTTAATGCTATCAGATATCATGTTAGATACCACTTTGTGTTGTGAAATTTCAGAACTAATATTCATCAAATTCCCAAAATATCTTAAATTGGGTTTTAGATTATAGTATGTTATAAAGTTTCCTTTGTTTATAACTGTAAACAAATTATATTCCCACAATATCTACAATTCATCGCTAAATAAATCATCTTCACATTTAATATAGCGAATGATGAAAACCTTCTCATTATTAATAAAAACTATCTGATTACTGTACTGATGATAAGGAAATGTATAAATTTAAAAAAATAAATTGAAATGATTAGGAGAACTAGTTGCTATAAACTACACTAACTATTATATTCAGAGAGGAGTGAAAAACTCAACAGTTAATATATGAGTTCACACATTTCGAGATAAAACCACTTCATTTTCGGTCATACTCAAACAGGGTGGTTGAAAAGCCCTACCTAAATTTAATTTAAAATATCTCAAAGTGAACAACTTTGTATTGCTTGCGTTTATTGAAATACATATTTATGTTCTACCATTTGGTTTGCTGAAGTCATATTTCAGTGTATGCACCCGCATTCTCTACACATTTCTGTAACCTTTTAGGAACATTTTCCACAGCTCTTGCTAACATTTCAAATGGCACAAGCTCAAAAATTTCACCAATTTTTTGTTCAAGACTCTCAACTTCCTCGTTAGCCCATCCCCATATAAAGAAGTCAAAAAGGGTTAGACCCGGACTTCATGCGGGCCATTATGTCGGCGACTAATCCATTGGCCAGGAAAATGTTTATCTAGTAATATTCTCTCTGGAATTTCAAATTGTGGTTGAGCTCCATCTTGCATAAAAATTAATTCTCTTTCCCTTCTTCATTCATTAATCGTAGGCCATACATACGTTTGCAGAATCTCCAAGTATCGTCCACCATTCATAATGTCATGCAAAACACATGGGCTAATGAATTGGGTTGAAGTCATCCCACACCAGAGGGTCTCATTTGGTTATTGCTATTTTTGGGTCTTTGTCTGCCCAATAATGATAGTTATGGCGGTTGACAAACTCCTCAACGTAAAACACAACTTTATCAGGCAACAAAACATTGTTAGACAAATCGGGATGGTCATATTTGCCTTCAAGCATAATTTCACAAGCTTCCATCCTCCTGTCGCTGTCCTCATCAAACAGTTGTTGAACAAAATGGGGCTTCCAGGTTCGAAAATACAGCTCGCTTCTTAAAACAGTCATATATGTGTGAAGTGTAAATCCACTTTACTTGTAACCGTTTAACTACAGTAGTCCCATGGCTTCTTTGATGCTGACTGACGGCTTTGAAAAGATACCAGACCAAATTATGTATCCCTACACCGAACCATATGATCTGCAAAAACATGTGTTTAGCAGCTGTCACTTCTGACAGTCAAAATGTAGGTATATACCTAAATGTTGACTGTCAGAAGTCAGCTGTGAGCTGTCAGTCAGCACCAAAGAAGCCACGGGGCTACTGTATCCACTGATATTGTATGGGAATTTCTTCAGTAACTTGACACAATGTATATATTTGATTAGTTTTAGCATCGAGTTTTTTTTTAAATTACAGATATTAACTTAAATCTCGACATAGTGGTCCTTGATTTTATTCCACTTTTTAAAGTTTTGATGGAATTATTATCTATTTTTATAACAATTACCTGATTCTAAGCCTTAATTGGTAAATTATTGTGTGTATTTTTAATTATTATTTTAAATGTTAATTTTAAACTCTATAAAATTATAATAGTAGTTGGTAACTACTGCGTGAGTGGAGAGTTCAACTGCACTATATCTGTCCACTAATGAAAGTTTTAGTAAGGGTGTGGAGTGTCACTATTTAAATGCGAAGTGAAGTTGAATCAAAACATGAAACATGATAAGAGCAGTTTAAGATGAATTCAAAAACAAGGTTTTTGTTGTCACATTAGACACTTTTAATTTTATAAAATATTCATTAAGTGCTTCAAGAGAGAGCTTTAGATAAAAAAACAAGGCCACTATATTATTTTAATTTGACAAATCTCACTTTATATATTCTTAAGTTGGAGTTGTAATTTAATCACTAACCGGTATAGAACTACTGCCTTAGTAAATGTTTTAATAATGATTATAGGTTTAAAAAAGTCATTTTGTGAGTTAGCTCAAATTATTTCATAATATTTAGAATATTTCCTCTTCCTACGAAATGTTTTGAAGATTTGAAGGTTATTGAGGAAGTCAAAGTTGAAACAAAGAAGATCAGAGCATAGAAGTTGACATCTCTATCTCAAAAATTTGCACACACTTAGCTTTGAGTATAGAGGACATTGGTTTACTACTAAAAATAATTAACAAACATTTATATATTATTATTATTATTAGCACTGCGTCCTACTACCCGTTCGGGTTATATGCACTTATGCTAATGTGTAATAGTAGGGTGATTGTGAGATGAAATGAAGGACCTACAGTTTACGTGGAATCCGAACCATGGTGGAGGCCTGGCATTCTCCACATTCACAAGATGTCTTGTCAGAGGTGAAGGAAGGGTTTGGTACATATTTATATAAATATAGGTATTTGTTATAGATTTATATATAATATATCAATATTAATATGCATAATTTTTAACAACACGTCATACTACCTGTTCGGGTTATACGCTTATATACAAATTACGCCAATGGTTTTAATAATTAGGAATGGTATATTTAGAGGAAGTGTACCCGCATTTTTGTGGAGAGAATAGATTTTTTTTTTTAGAAATACCACCTTATGTATACTCGACTGGGATTTGAACATCAATCTACCCGTCATCGAGAGTCTAGTCTAATGCGAGAGTAGGGCGTTAGGCCAATGCAGCCACCGAAATGGATATTTTATATTTTATATATACTTAATTTAATAGCATTACTGTAAATATACTCACTTTAGTGGTCACATGGTCTAAGGAGCTACTCTTGCAATAGACTAGACTGCGGATGATGGGGAGATAGGTGTTTGAATCCAGGTCGGGTGTATTGAGGTCGTTACTTCCTAAATGGCTCACAACTCTTTTTTCCCACCAAAATGTTGATACAATTCCTAATAATTCAACCTCCCTAGCCCTAACACATTAGAATAACACGCACTTACATGTGTGTCCAACCTGAACAGGTAGTAAGACACGGTACTACTAAGACTTTTTATAAAGTTTTACTTAGGCCTATAAATTTAAAAAAAATATTATTCTCTCCTTCAAATTAATAGCACTACGTTATGCGATTCTGTTAAATATATTATAAATAGGTTCATGCTAATAATTATTATTATAATTATTTGAGTATATTTAATGGTGATAAAATCATTATGTCCGAATTTTAAAATACGAATATGTTCAATAACTAGCTAAAATATTATAGCTCCGCTATCTATTCAATCAATGTAATTAAACTCCCAAACTAACTAGTGGAGTTCTAGTTGAACGAAACAAGGTGAGAAGAACGAATAGTAATGATTTATAATAAAACCCATAATTGATCATACGTCTAATTCATAAGAACATGCATGTATCACACAATTTATATCTTATATGCAACCAGTGATTGGATAAAAGCTTTACTTTTGTTAATAAAATTTGGGAGCTAATTTAAAGAATGGACATTATATTCATATTAATTGTTTTTATTTCCTTAACACTCAATATAGTAATGTGGTATAATCTATTAATACAATAAAAGGAATATATATATATATATAAATAAATATATATACACTTTAAAACATTCTTCAGATGTGGACCGAATTAACGAAGCATCGATGATACACACAAATGGCACTTTATGGATGAAAACAGCAGAGTATTCTATTTTAAATTTTTAGGTTTTGAAATTTCCGTCCAATATATTTATTAAAACCGGAGTATGTAGCTTGACCAGTGAAGTAAATGAGTTTTTTTTACTGCACCTAAGCCATATCTGCTTGTGATTGATTCAAATACAGTAAGTAGTTCATACATATATAAATCTCTAATGGTCGCTATTGAAAACATACTTTTGTAAGTGGTCTAATACCCCAATATATTAATTAATTTGCTAGTGTTATTAACTACATGACTAAAAAGACAGGTTCAAATCTTGAACATTTATTAGAATGTTTTCCTTCACAAATTAGCCTACAATTTGTCAAAACGTCTTGAATTATAGAGGAATCAATCACTTTTTTTAGAATGTTCTCAAAATTACCACTGTCAACTTCTAGACCCATTTTAAAATTAAGTACTATGCTTCTTTGAATATTTTGAATAATATCCAGATCCATTGCCACGGAGTAGTCATTAATTAGGCACGAATTTATGTAATATTCTTATGTATATGCGAATTTTTGCACCCACTACTTTTAGCGTTAAGAATAAGTAAGTAATACTAATTTATTAAAATAAATTTTATCATTGCAATTGAATAATTAAAATAACATTATATTAACATATAAGCTATATTTAGATTTTTAAATATATACAAATTTTTAAACGAACGCCAAGCGATAGCTTAACTTGTCACAGAAAATATTTAAAAGATAATTTTGGAAAATGTATTGAAAAACTGTAATGAGTTGTCTCTTAGAAATGATTGCTTTGTCGAAAATTAAGATATTGTTGCAAATATTAAAACATTAAATTAATTGTCATCACGCACATACAATATGAATATTTTTAGGAGACGATTTTGTAATAAATTAATAGCTATTCAATTTTGAAACATATTAGGATACCAGTGAAATGATATTTGGATATGACTGCCATCAGGTTCTGTATTGTGTTTTGTATGTTTTTTTGTACCTGAACTTACCACCCAACCTGACCTTCCGTATTAAACTACATTAAGCAGAGATTAGATAGGTATGAATTAGAAATATTTTAGCCACAATTTCGTGAATGAAAAGTGGGATGCAATTTCCTACACTTGGTGAGTAGGGCCAGGATTAAAGTCTTGGCATATTCACCAAGGGCAAACCAGACAAGAGAAGACATATTCAAACCCTATACTAACCAATACGAGTTTATTAAATGTAGATTTATGGAAACACCTTACATTAGAAATGATCTGCACAATAAAATTATTTGTATTTGCTCATGAATACTAATTAAAAAGACAATATTAGGTATGTTCTGACATATTGCAACGAGACACAGGAAAATGAATAGAATGAGCTATTGTTAAGGTATAAAATGTATTTGTGTTTGGAAAATGTAGTGAATATTTTGAAGATTTTTGCCAAATATTAAGTTAAAAAAATTGTTTTGTGTGAAATATCATGATAATAAATTTAATGACAAATTTGTTAAAACATATATTAAAACTTAATATATATTTTTTACAAATAAAATCTATTAAAATTAGATACATACAATTTTAAAGAGACTTAAACAATTTATAATATATTTGAAGAATCCATTATTGTTTTCTAAATCATATTTTAACTTTATTATTTATTGACACTTTTACACGCACATTTCACGTTTTATTGGGGCATGGACAAACTTAACATTAATAATTAATAGGAGTGTATTGTTAGAATATTTTAATAATTAAAACACCGAACAATCATGAAGTGAAGAGAGGCAGGAATGGTCTAGTAGAGGCTATATAACTGATTTATATTAATAAGGCGTGTCTATAATTTAAGTACACCCTTTGAGGCTGGGCCTACTGGCACAAAATAGCACTAGTTCAAATCCTACTCAGAGGTGTAGGGAATGCGTTTACCTAAATGGTTTTCCACCCTCCCTTCATGCAAATTCACGTACATTCTGCTTTCTTCAACCCCATTCCATCAGTATAATAAATGTATGCGTGTATTACAAATGAGTACCAAGGTACAGTGAAGAACCGAACGTATTGAGACACATTGCCAGTCTCCTCTAAAGAAATAAAATATATCAATTGTTGTATCATTGCAAATTTATAAAATGCCACCTAAGTTAATACACTATATTACATATAGATATAAGAACAACGAAAACTATTGTAGAGTGTAAAACTCGAGGTTTGACTTATTAGTCTCAACTATTCAGGTATATAATAGTTAGTCTCAACTATTCAGATATGCAATAATTTAAGACTTGGTGGGTTAAAAATTCCGGACTAATTGTTTGGCAATCTAGTAATAATGTGCTATGACTAATGAAAGTTCTAGTATTCCCTTAAAGAGAAAATACGTCACACATAATATGGCGTTGTAAGTAAGTTTATAAATAAATAATATTTGTTGTATGAAAACATAAGCACGCATAATAAACAAGTGTATTATTTTGTAAAAGTAAACACCTATTCACTCACTTTTTGACCACCATCCATTTTCTTTACTCCCCTCAGAAAAAAAAAGGCACACATTTGGCAGGGTTTAGTTTAGTGAAACTGATATTAAAAAGAGTAGCTTTTATTTTTTTATCTATAAATATATTTAACGAAAATTAACTTCACTTTATTAATTTCAAAATCACGATCCAAATAGTTAATATTTTTCAATAAAGCATAGTTAAAACCATTAAAATAACTAAACATAAAAAAACTAATAATATATTTAAAATCAATATCTTGATTAGATTGATTTAACTTGGGCTATTTATTTAATTCAAAGAAAATTCGTAGTGCACTTAAGTTGTACAATCAACAAAAATCTGATCTTTTAATAATAAATAATCCATTATACAAAGGTGATGATTAAGATTATAAGATTTAATTGAAGGTTTAAATCATTCTTAACCAATAAATCAATCATATTTATATTTTAGTTAACATAGTATATTTTTTAAACAACAGATATCCAGTAACCTAGGTGTTAAGACTTACCGTTTAGCTGTAATTTTCCAGTTAATGGACGCTTGTCTATTGTAGTTTATTAAAATAAATACTCCTCAGTTCAATCTAGAATATAAGTGAATTGATGAGGGACTTAAAGACAAGGGTACAATGCAGGTTTTTTTTATGTCGATCATTTGGTTGGGTACAAAAAAAAGTTTCAGTCAGATGTATCAACTGTGTATCTGATGAATATGATAAATTTTATAATTTAAAGCAATTGTTGCAACATATTCCTATGGGCAGGGCAACATGCACCTTTAGAGGAGTAAATTGCAACTTAGACTGTCTTTGATTCGAAATAGTTTTGATTAAACGAATAAAACTTTGTAAACAAAGAGATATATTTGAAACATTCGGTAATTGTTATTACTTATACCTGTAAGAAATAAAAATGATTTATTGGAAAATCAAAAATCGGAATCATTATTATTATTATTAGCACCGCGTCTTACTACCCGTTCGGGTTATACACACTTACGCTAATGTGTAATGGTAGGGTTATTGTGAGATGAAATGGAGGACCTACAGTTTAACGTGGAATCCGAACCACGGTGGAGGCCTGGCATTCCCCACATCCACAAGATGTCTTGTCAGAGGTGAATGAAGGGTTTGGTAATCAGATAAATCTGTGCCGGGACTAAGGATTGAACCCCGGCCGCCAGCACAGAAGTCTGACACATTACCCCTAGACCGCCAGGTCACCAAAATCAGAAATAAAAAGTGAAAAGTGTTTCAAACATGTCCTGGTTTCCCTTCTAAGGTTTATTACTTATCATTGATGTTTTGAGCCAGTTACACAAAAGAGTGTCTTGCAATTTTACTTTATGTCTTCCCTATAGCCTCTGATAACGCCTCCATTTCTTCAATTGGTGAGAGGTATTGCTAGACAATGCAAACAATACACCCGCATTTTCTTTTAATTTTTTTTTTTTGTATGAGCACTTTACTCGGTAGCTATAATCCTCGAATAGCCACATCATTTGGCAATTTGACTATTCTTAGATCAAAATCGATAGCTGAACGAAATATCTTCGAGAAACTAAATTAAAACTAGTCGCTTGTCGTAACTATTCTTTGTCAATAGTTGTATCTTTTGGAGACGAGGATCACGCGCAGCGGTTACTTCAAAAAATTTCCAAACATAATACTAAAGGATTACACTCATGTCAACAAATAAGTCTCAACAAAAGTGGACTCGCAAATATATTATTTAAGGTGTCATTTCTTAGTCAAAAATGATAATTATTTATATCTATAAATTAAATAAATTAATACATTCATATAGGTTAAAACATATTAGTACCAACAGTGGCGGATCAAGGATTATGTCAAGGTGGGGCTACACTACAAATAAGACTATTACGAACTAATAAAGAGGGAATGCGGTCTCCGGGTACAACTTTTATTTCTAAAGTTCAAAATAGTTATATTTAAATATATTTTGTACCCAGTATTGGTTGCTTAAATTTCTTTTTGTTACAAATATCTGTTAACTTTGCTTTGGTTGCCAGTATTAATTTTCAGAAATAGACACTGTAGCATAAATTTCCTTTGTGATTATAATTTTTAAATTAATTTAAAAATGGACCGTCAGAAATAAATATGCCTGATTCAAGTGATTATAGTTTAATAAATAATTTGAAAATAGAAACAATCGTAAATAACACACTGTTCATTACCCATATTGGTGAATACCTCTATCACTACTTAGTACTAAATCTGAAATTGTCAGTATTTATTAAAGTAATTAATAGAAAGAAATTGTCTATTCTCTTTGCTTGACCAATCTTGTAGCCCCGTTTGCCATGGTTTCATTTTTTCAAACAGATTTATAACCTCTGCGAAGTCGATTGTCCCTTCACTATGTATTGCACGTTTGCAAAAGATGGCTCGTTGAACCTCTCTTGGTTCATTGATGACTGAAAGTACTGTACGCCTTCAATCTTACCAAAGAAGAGAAACTTCGTTTTTAATCATACACAGAAAAAACATGACAATACTATTTAATGTTTATATATGAAAGACTCCCATTAACTCAATAATTTAACTTTAATCGATGTTTGTTTGTTTTAAAAATGTTAATATGAATTCTGAATAAAAATTTATTTTCCTCATTTGTGTTAGAGTTTACAAGTGACCTAAAATAAAATTTCGTAAGTGATGCTGCACGTAGTTTAAGGGGTAGATTGTTGTATTTAGTAGTGACATGGTGCCTGCAAACTTTGTTTAAAAATTAACGATTATTATTACAAAACTAATTTACAATTGGTTAACCTCTGGCAAAAGTAAACTTATTTTTGCAAGTTTTTTAGGGATCCATAATAGACACTTTGAAATGAATATTCACATTTATAAATATAAATATATGCATACATACATTTATCCATATTTTTTATCTTTATTCATGAAGATTACAAGAAACAAAAAGTTTTTTCGGGCGCCATATTGCTATTTTTGTAATATTTTGAATTAATTAATATTAATAAATCCATTTATGGTTATTTTTATTAATACTACTTTTCCATTCCGTTATGCCGAGTAAAGTAAGCTAAACATAATTTTAATTTGACTGAGTTGACTTTCATAGGAATCTTTTAATATTTCCGACCGGTGCATAAATTGGCTAATACTAAAACTGTTCACACGAAGGACACAATTTTCAAAATCTCACAAACACAACACGTAACCTATATTCACATTAAACATTCATTAACAATTTTATACATATAACATACTTTATATTGGCTTTGTGAGTGCTAAATTTTAACAAATTACACTTTTTTTATATAATTATTTGATTTGTAAAGTTATAATACAGTTTATTAGTTTAATATATAAATAAAGATATATAGATTTATCAGTTTTGTCTTTCTTCAATTGCTTATAGTTGGTGTTTTATTAATTAGTATATTATCCTATGATTACCGAACGATTTGTAAAATATTGACTTAACCTTGTAAATATATTAAGCTTTGATAAATCAAAGTCACTATATGTTCTACGAGAGAGCTATTTCTATTTCATAAGTGTCAGAATTTATTAAAACTATAATAAATTTTATTATAATTGATAATTATATATAAAATAGTTTGATATAATTTTTAAATTTTATCTCTCCAAACTTAAAAGAAATTTGCTGCAAAACAATTATTTTAGTAGATCTATTAAATGATATATATTTTCTAAAACTACCGTAAAATTTGTCCACCTCTGCTAAGAGACTGATAAAAATGATATATCACTAATTTTTTTAATATACAAGCTTTAATTGACTGATTTCTAAGTATGAATGTTTTTATTAATTCAAATAGTTTATTGAGTTAATAAAATCTTACTAAGCTACATGCAAGGTGATTCGCCAGGACAGTGTATAGTGATATATTTTAATTATTAAGGTCTATAACACATAGGCCAAAGAATTCTTAAGGTTGTGTAGATTATAAATATGTTGACGTTAAAATTTATAATCAAATTTTGAGTTATACTTATACAAATTGGCGAAACAATTTTATTAGAGAGGTCTCTACCTAGATTGTAACAGTAAATGGTAAATTAGTAATTAAAAATTTTAAATATTAAAAATAAACTTCGTATTAACCAATTTTGTACACAAACAGTATTCCAATAAGACAACATTTTTGTATGATTACTTAACAGGCCTTATGGTCTAAACTGTTTTAGTGAAGAAAAGCATATAACAACAATAATAGTTTCAGATGAGATACTTATGCATAACCGAATAGACTTACAAATATTTGCTATATAATTATATAAAAATTGAGCTAAATATAAAATATATTATCGTTGCTACTTATAAAACAAGGTGTTAGTCTGAAATATGTATGTTGCATTAGATTTCTGAAAGCGTTTATGTGATTAAAATGCTATTTTTATTATATTTTTTTTATCAAGAATCCTTTGGGCTATTAATAAAACGAATAAAATAAAATAAAATTATTTTCAAAGATTTCTTAAAACACGTGATCAATTATTATTAACTTTATTATTAAATGTAATAATTGTATACATTTTTAGCACCTGTTCAGGTTCTACGCCTATGTAGTCTGCTAACTACGATAGTGGGTTAGGGATGAGGAAGGTTGAATTTAGAGTAATTGTACCCATATTTTCGTGGAGAAAGAAAGAGATATAGTAGAAAACCATTTAGAAAAAACAACCTCAATAAACCAAATCTGGATTGGAGCACGTTCTCCACGTCATCTGCATTCTAGTCTATTCGGAGATAGCGCCTTAGACCATGTGGCCACCGAAGAGGGTGCGATCCATTTCTGAGCGTTGGAGATAAGGCATTTATTGTTGGGTGGTCCCCCAAAACCCCACCCTTTTGAGAGTGTTTGGTTCCCAAATTAATGTGGAGCTGTGGAGATTCATCAAATCCATTAAGTATGTGTGTAAGTAAATCAATATGGGCCGTAATCACGTGACGTTTAGTGTTTACTTGCCCAACAAGGTGGAACAATTTCAGTTGGGATTATTCAAGTTCGATTGCATTTAGTTTTTCATCTCGAAAATGGACAGTGTTTATTATCTTTTACAACAAGAATTGTCACTGACGTCACTAACAACCCATGCGACACACCATTAACAATCTTCTTTAAATGGTGTGCTGAAGATCCCTTAGCAAATACGACTATTTACAATGAGGTTATTTCATATAATGCTCGGAAAATTAAGAAAATTGAGTGTCGAAAGAAAGGTTTATCTGTTGAGGAACCCAAATGCCAAACTTAATTTTAAAACTTATACAAAGTGAACGACGTAATCCACTCATACTGCCAATCAGATTGCAAAGCGCTGATCCTCTTACAATACTACTCACACTGGAAAGGTACTTTTGCAAAAATCACTTTGTGTCGCGCTTCTTCGCCAATCAAATATTTTCTATCCATCATATTAATATTGTTCGTCGGTCTAGGGGTAAGGTGTCAGACTTCTATGATTGAGGCCGGGGTTCAATCCTCGGTCCCGGCACAGATTTATCTGATTACCAAACCCTTCCTTCACCTCTGACAAGACATCTTGGGAATGTGGGGAATGCCAGGCCTCCACCGTGGTTCGGATTCCACGTTAAACTGTAGGTCCTCCATTCCATCTCACAATCACCCTACCATTACACATTAGCGTAAGTGGGTATAACCCAAACGGGTAGTAAGACGCGGTGTTAATAATAATAATAATTATAATAATAATAATACTATTGTTCGTGTGACAGATCCTCTCGTGTTTTGGTTCAAACTCAGAGCAAGAATGTCGGACGATATTGAAAATATAATTAGACCAAAGTTTTAAGTATATAATTTGGACTCAATAAATACAAATTTAATGCAAGTTAGAGAGTGATCTCATCCAAATTGTAAGGTCTCTCTTGGACAAGAGAATGACGAACTTTAGTCTTCTTCAACTCAACAATTTGTACGGATTTATGATATGTAGAGTATTTTTGAGAGATACGACAAACGACAGGCCAATTCTATTAAAAAGAAAACTTTGAATATAAACAGGTCTCTACTGAACACAGAACAACTAACAAGTAGAGAGATTTGAAACTTCAATTGGGACACCTAAAAGAGCTATAAGTGCTAGTAGTAGTTGTTAATTGATAGTCAAGCATTTGACTCCTGGAAGAGGTATAATAGATTATCCATAGAGTACTATATTTTTAACAGGCTTGCTGTAGAGCTTCTATGTGCTATTTGTATTGTGTGCAGACTTTTATCTTTCAGGAATGCGACAATCTGTACCCGTTGTGTAGACTAAGATTATTGGGGTGAAAATGATAGTACGCTTTATTACTAGCGTAAACAAATAATATTCTGCCCAGGAACACCCAGGAGCGTTTGTATGCCTCCCTATTTATATGTTAGGCGATACAGGGCCAGTTTCATAGTCAAATTTAGTACGCCTCAAGCGCGGCGCTACACTAAATACAAGACGACACCTACCTAAGCCCGAATGGAATGGGCCAGTTTCATATGCGAGAACGGTCCATTCCATTCAAGTTTAGGTAGGTGTCGTCTTGTACTTAGTGTAGCGCCGCACTTGAAGCGTACTAAATTTGACTATGAAACTGGCCCTAAATATTACGGTTTGTAGAACCTAGAATCTTAGTGACATTTTATTCTAATTATATATTTGTTACGTAAGTCTGAAATACCTAGGATAGTTGGTACACGTTATTCTTATAACATAATTTATATGCAGGTTTAAAATACCTTGGATAGTTGGTATATGTTATTTTTATAGCAAATTTGCTTATAAAGTTTAAAATATCTAGATGAGTTGTTACGCACTATTCTTATGACCAATTTGTTATAATAGTTTGAAATATCCAGGTGAGGGGGTACTTGTCATCCTTATGAAATATTGGATGAACAAAATAGAAATACCTAGGAGAGTTATTAAGCTATATTATTACTATGATATATTTGTTGGATTAATTTTAAATACCCATGAAAGTAACCACGCTTTTCTTACTAAAGAGTTTATTTTGAAGTTTTAAATATCCAGAAGAGTTGGTATGGGTTATTCTTATGACAGAAATGATGTGATAATTCGAAAAGCCTGGTAGATTGGCTTCACGTTTTTCTTATGCTATTTGCTGTTATAGTTTGAAATATTTAGTAGATCTGGTACCTGTTATCCTTATGACAGAGATGTGATAGTTTTAAAACCATAGTAGATTTAGGTACACATCATTATAATGATAGATTGGCTTTGATAGTTTGAGATATTTATAAGTATTTCTACGAAAGATTTACTGTGATAGTATGAATTATCTATAAGAGCTGGAATTCATGATACTTATTATATAATTTCTCAGATAGTTTGAAACATCTGAGAGCGTTTGTAAAAGTTATTTTTATGATAGATTTGCTCGGAAATTTTAAATACCTAAGATATTTGGTACTCGACATTCTTATTATGCATTTGTTATGCGTTCTTGAAATATAATAGTTTATGCGAGTTTTTTCTAATGCTAGATTTAATTTTCAAGCTTAGAGTATCCAAAAGAGTTGGCAAGCTTCATTTGCTAGATAGATTTGCAAGTTTGGAAAACCAAATCGAGCTTCATGTGTTATTTATGATTGTATAATGACCCTGCAAGTTTTGAATATCTAGGATTGTTGGATTGTTTGTGGCCAGTATTTACGATGAGATATTATTCCTAAAAGTTTGGAATACCTATTAGAACTTATAAACCATATTGGCTATGTGTGCCCTTTCCCTCTAGGTTTGGGATAATCTTATGATAAATCATTTGCTACTTAACTTTGGAACCAAAAGTGATTTGGCAGGCTTTATTTTCATATTAAGATCTTGGATAAAATTTGTAATATCTAGGAGAATTGATGAGAATTATTGCTATAATGATAGTATTCTTACAGTGTTTTGGAATATCCAGGCTGGTATTGGATGTTTGCATGATAGAAGATATTTTATACAACTTGAGAATATATAAGAGAGTTTAAAGTTTTTTATTCTTAAGGCAGAAATTTAACGCGCAATCTTGGAATGCCCAAGAGATTTGGTAGTTATGATGCGTATAATATTAGATTTTATACACTATTTTTTAAAAGCTAGGAGATTATCTAAGGGCTATTTGTAGTGATGATTATTTATTCACGAAGGCTTAGGACACCTGTAAGATTATTGTTACAAGACATAGATGTTATCCACACACTAATTCTCCTTCCTCAATTATGTTTTTAACTTATAGTTTGACTCCTGAGCTCAGTTTGTAAAGCGTCTTTCTACTAAGCTGAGAGGTGACCTGGTGGTCTAGGAGTAAGGTGTCGGACTTCTGTGCTGGGGGTCCGGGGTTCAATTCTCGGTCCCGGTATAGATATATCTGATTACCAAACCCTTCCTTCACCTCTGACAAGACATCTTGTGAATGTGGGGAATGCCAGGCCTCCACCGTAGCCTCCACCGTGGTTCGGATTCCACGTTAAACTGTAGGTCCTCCATTTCATCTCACAATCATCCTACCATTACACATTAGGGTAAGTGTGTATAACCCGAACGGGTAGTAAGACGTGCTGCTAATAGCATACTAAGCTGTGGGTATAAGGGTTGATTCCTGGCATGGCCGTACAGCTTGTGTTTAAGCAAATTCATTATTACCTCTTCCATTGCAAGTAATATCCCACCTCAAGTCTAGAATTATTGGTGTGTGTGTTCAACAGATGCATTATTTTTAAGTAGCGCAAAAACACATTAATAGTCTTTAAACTATAGTAAATAAACGAAAAGAAAAATGTATTATAACTAGTTTTGTTAAAATCTACAGCGGATTTTACAAATTTGTCATTTTAATTATAGTATTAAATAATCTAACAACGAAATAATAAATAACTATGGAATTTACTCAATTTTTTAATTTGTATTTTTCAGTCATTTAACACTTTTTTAGAAATGTAATTCTATATAAACCTCAAAACTATTATGTTGCTGCTTAAGGGCCTTATTTGATTCAAATATGTACATTTTAAGGGGAAACAAAAGTATTATAATTAGTATTACACTTTGTAGTCCTTTATTAAACCCTACGCAGAATTTCATCAAAACATTTCTTTATTTTATCCACACACCAAACGGGTCCATAAAAATAAAATGACCATAAACGTGAAATGGTTCTTTTAATCTGAAACTTTGTGAGAGTTCACGGAAGAGCTGGGTTCTATAGGCATGAAAGTTATTAGTTTCTCTTCACCTACTACTGCGCCAGTTCCTAATTATTTAACCAAACTAATAAATTAGGGACTGTTAAGGTATACTTTAGAGGAAATGGGACATCACTAGCTTGGAGGAAGAATTGGAAATATTTTAGGGAAAACCACCCTGCGTACACCAAGCCAGGAGTAAAGCTCTGACATCTCCATAGCCATAAAACAAGACTAAATGATCTTAAGACCTTGTCCGCGTGGTCATGGGTTTGTTTACTATTATTATTATTAGCACCGCATCTTACTACCCGTTCGGGTTATACGCACTTACGCTAATGTGTAATGGTAGGGTGATTGCGAGATGAAATGGAGGACCTACAGCTTAACGTGGAATCCGAACCACGGTGGAAGCCTGTCATTCCCCACATTCACAAGATGTCTTGTCAGAGGTGAAGGAAGGGTTTGGTAATCAGATAAATCTGTTTATTAGTAAGTGCTTTCTCTAGCCTAGCAGGGATACATGTCAAAGCTGTTAAGTACAGGTGAATCCAAGTCGAATATGTGGTTAATTTATTTATAGCTTACCAAAACGTTTCAATCAAACCCCTTGTGTCAAGTTTTAGATAATATTATGAAAGATGAATCAGTATATTTATTTAATGAATTCAAATGTGATTTAATGTTCATAGCCGTGAATGTAAGTTTCCGAGCCACGAGTTCATCTGGTGAACTCCACGCTTCTCTCTTTCAGAGCAATTGTATTTGAAGAGTGGCTCTAGGTAAAGTCTACGGAAAGGAAGATTAACTTTATGTGCCCTTCGTTTACCGTTTCAATATTTTCTCTTTAATTATTCCACTAGGGTATAGTTTATAAGATAGGCTTATAGTGTAATCCTTCTGCTAACTTTCGTGCTAACTGGAGTGTACTTTTACTTTCGATCGACCCATCGGAGAGATAAGTATTGTAATTGTAAAAAAAAAAATTGATTTCGAGATTTTAATAAAGGTCAACATTTCTTGACTACCTGAAACGAAAAAGTTGTTTTCAAGATGACGTTTGTCTGTCTGTCTGTCATTCTGGACATACAGAAACATTTTGTGCATAGTAGTTGGAGGAAATTTGATTGTTAATTTTTAAAGAAATGTTTTTACATGCATTATGTAGATAATTTGTAATCAACTCAATTTCTGATTGTATTGTATATCATGGTATATGTTTTAATTTGACAATTTAGTGTATTGATATATTAACTACAGATCATTAAAGAAAGAAAGAAAGTCTGTCTGTCTGTCTGTCTGTATAGGCTTGCAGCCAAAACCACTAAACCAATCCTGGTAAAACTTGGTATCTACGGTTTTCATAGGGTTCTGCAAAGGAATTTTTGGAATTGGATAACCAACCCTAAAACTAACGGGGTGGCTAAAAGAGACAAAATATATTTCCCAAACTATGCTTTAAAGACTATGATCAAATTTCGTATTCAGATATTTTTAATACTACTAATACAATGGCAATTCTTACTTTTTCATGAAAAGGGTTTTGAGGGTATTTTATACAAGCGGAGATTTACACTTTTGATTATATCTCTACATCTATTTCATGTTAGATATAACTTAGCTAGAGGTTACTATTAAAAATCTTTTAAAATCTAAAATGTATTTTTTTTTATATAAAATCTAATAACTTTCACGCTATAATCAAATATATGTTTCTAATTGATGACTTTGAAATTGTCAATTGATTATTTTTCTCTTTGGTGGATGGATTTGTTCCTCTTTCATCAATATTTCTGTAAAAGTGTTTATTATTTCATATATGGCTCTTAATTTCCCATCGTGCTACTGTAATAATGTCCTTTTTTTTTCACTTCAACAAATGTTACGAGTTTTAAGTAAATGTCTCTATTTTTAGAGAAAGTACAAAGAAAGTTTTCCCGAAGGACCGTACGTTCTATTTACCTTTTAAAGTGTTGAACCCATAAATTCATTTAATTGAGTCGTCTTTGTAAATTTTGTTTTCAGTAGAATGTAGTTGGCAATGAAAAGATGAGAATACACTAGAAGAAAAAAAATTCTAAATCTAAAATTCCCTTCTTTGTTTGATCACTTAAAATCTTCGACCTCAGTAGTGTTGGGGACCAGATGAAAGTGGGTTCAAACCCAGCAGGGGTCAAGGGATTTTTATTGAGTGATAAAAATCCATAGAACCGCTTTCTTTGGAGGGAAGTAAATCCGTCGGTCCCATGAAAATTGTGGAATATATAAGAACACTGGAAGGTACACAAAAATACCATTGCCATCAATTTGGTAGGCCCTTTCACTCTCGCTCATAGAACTTATCATGTGCTGATATATTTATTTTGTCCAGAAAGTAAACGTTAAATACCTAAAAAAGATATAAATTAAATAACTTGATTTCATACAACTCTTTGACGAGTATCATATTTAGAATTTGTTTTAAAAAAAACTATACGAATTAGGAAGTCAAATATTCAGGAACAATATTAAGTACAAAGTTATAAGGATAATCTGGTTGAAATTAGGAAAAGAATAAAGTCGGGAGATAATAGTAATTACTTGGTAAGTAAGATATTATTATTTCATTAATTTTCTAATTCCTTATCTTTATTATTTTTAAGTTGTATATAAACTGCTTCGGTGGTCACGTTGTCTAACGCGTCACTCTCGTGTTAGACTAGACTACTTTTGACAAGAGACGGGGGTTAAAATCAGGGTCTGTTGTAATGAGGGTGGTTTTTCTAATAATGTTTTCCACTCTCCTCGATGCAAATGATTACACACTTACAGTAAATTGAATCTTCCTCATACCCAACTCCTTAGCGTAATTATTACACATGCGTATAACCTGAACATGTAATAAGGCGCAGTACTAAATAAAATAATTGTATCTCTAGAAAATCCCAATTCCCGTTAAGTCTGTAACTAAACAGTACACATACAAATAGTTTGGCAGCAAAAAAGCCTATTGTATGAATTTATCCATGCTATTAGTATTATTAGGTGACCTGGTGGTCTAGGGGTAAGGTATCAGACTTCTGTGCTGGCGGCCGGGGTTCAATCCTCGGTCCCGGCACAGATTTATCTGATTACCAAACCCTTCCTTCACCTCTGACAAGACATCTTGTGAATGTGAGGAATGACAGGCCTCCACCGTGGTTCGGATTCCACGTTAAACTGTAGGT
>CABFOW010003878.1:45091-55785 GCA_902141385.1 Timema californicum
ACATATATATATATGATATTTCAATACAAATACACACACCTGTGGTCATACGGTCTAAGATGTAAGCCTCACAGAATATTTGTTGGTCGATGACGGGGACAATGTTTTAAAATCAGCTCAGGTGTACTAACTAGTTTATCTTTCTTGCTATACCCCAATGCAAATGCGAGTACATTTTTCTAAGATCGACCTTCTAAGTAACTATCAATTAATGAAATATTTGCGTATAGCCTGCTTGGATATAAGACAAGATGGAGTTTAATAAAAAAAAACATTTTAGAATGATTCACGCTGTCAGTCAAACGGCTATAAATAGACTTAATTTTTTGTAATATGGAGTTATAATATTCAATCTCCACTCGTTGTACTATTGATTGATTTACACATCTGTTTTATCAGTATAACTTTATTATCTCTTTTCCCCGCAAATGCGATTACATTTCTTATGTATACTATCTTGCTCCATCGTTATCTAAACCATATATTCCGTGTGTTCTTTACCTTTTTACCATTACACACCCACAATAGATTGACCAATATTTCCTTACGCCATCTTTTCTACACTGTTGAAATATCATAAACATCATCCTCACCAGTCCCATAAAGTGTCAGTATGTATGCCTTCAAAATATGTCAATAGATTGGTTTCACTCTATATATGGATAGCTATATTCCATTCACCGTAGGAATTGACTTCTGAAAGGCCTTTTTCCCTACCATAAATCTACTATATAGTAGGATATTGGTAGGAAAAAAGACCTTTCAGAGAGTAATTCCTACCGTGAATGGAGTATAGGAGAAGAACAGCCCAAAAAAAAAAATTATCACCAGTAAACCCTTGCGAAACTTTCGCACATTCAAACTCTCTCTCCCCTTCCCCTCACAAAAAAAAAGTTTTTCGTTGGGTTGTTGAAATTAAATATTCAGAGAAGTGTATACACAAAATAGCAAGAAAGTTTACTAATGTGAACGTATTTACAATTTACAAAACCTCTTTATATACAATATTTGATGTAATAATGCAATCATCTTGAATTTAGATTCTTTTAACTTAAATTTTAAACAAAAAATATATGTTTTAACGTAAACTGAGTGTGCTATGTCAGAAGTGTGTAAAAAAAAAGTCCTTTCCCACTGATACCTTATTCATTGCTGTAGGCTTTGTATTAGTTGAGAACTAGGGATGTTGACAACAAAAATAATATATAGGATATTTATTAAGAAAACAGCAAATAAAAAATACACAACATAGCTACACAGCTACAACTAGAGGGATTTTTGATGATCAGAGATTGAGTCCCATACCCCCGACTAAGAATATTCAAACGTAAAAGTTAAGAGAACTAAACGATTGCTAAAACGTCCTTTACTTTTTTTTAAAAAAAATTATTTAGTAAATTATCATTACTAATAATTTAGAAAAATATATTATAGTGTTTTAGTAAAATTATCGTAGTATTAGCAAAATATAAAACATAAATAGGAAAATCAATACTTCAATCGGTAAAAATAGTGAAATTCAAAAATAAATCCTATCAGCCTTCCAATTCAAACTTTTTTTTTTCCTCTTTACGTCTCTTTGTGCTCGACAGAACTTGTTTCTGGTATTATGTTTAGAATACATAATAAATTGATACATAACAATAGTGGGCTTGAATGTATTGGTGGGAGAGGAAGCACTACACAGGCTTTATCCTATTCCACCAGACTTTTTTTAAATGCTGATTTAACCGAGGGGGGATTCGAAGCCAGAACCATGCATTATTGAAACATGGCTGATGTTTCGCAGTGGAATGGGTTGTTCGGCGAATAAGGGTGGGACGATAGGGGGATATTTTGTGGGGAGGGTGATAAAAGGAGATAGAGAGAGATATTCTGCATGGAAGGGACGGAAATAGAAAGGGTGTGTAGGGCCGAGTTCGATTCCCGCCCATAGTATGTGTTGACTAAAAGGGGGAGGTAACCACGTGACAACACCAAGCACTGAAATGGGAGTGGTTAACACAAACCCTCTCGCAATCCCCACCCCTAATACACCAGATCCAAAATGGCCGACACACTGATGATGACGATGACTCAGGAAATGATGATGACTATCAACCAATCGGAATGATTTTCATTAATAAAAGAAGAGCAGCCAACGCGTATGACAAAGCGCGCACTCGTGTATGTGTGTATGTGTGTATGTGGGGGCCCTAGCAACGCAACCCCAACCCAATGCAATAGTTATGTGTATTTCATCCTCTCTCCCTTACACGGTAATCGAACACGGGACCACTCTTGTGTGTGTGTGTGTGTGTGTTTGTGTGTACGTATGTACGTGTGTAATAACAGCAATTTCAATCATAAAAAAAACCTTTCCATCCAACTGTAATAAATATGGGGACTCTTTAGACATGGCCTGTAGCTATCAACCCTCATATAGGCCTAATGTTCGGGGAAAATTGCAAAACAAGATATAGTTTTAAAAATATAATACAATCTGCTGTTGGATTTTTATTGGTAAATTGAAAGTGTACTGAAAAATGTTACTGCTATATTGGCCATATAAATTATGTACGATATCTATTATGAATGAATATATTTATTTTATTCAATAAACTATAGTTTTATGGGTGACCTGACGGTCTAGGGATAAGGTGTCTGACTTCTGTGCTGGCGTCCGGGGCTCAATCCTCGGTCCCGGGACAGATTTATTTGATTACCAAACCCCTTCCTTCACCTCTGACAAGACATCTTGTGAATGTGGGGGATGCCAGGCCTCCACCGTGGTTCGGATCCCACGTTAAACTGTAGGTCCTCCATTTCATCTCACAATCACCCTACCATTTCACATTATCGTAAGTGCGTATAACCCGAACGGGTAGTAAGACGCGATGCTAATAATAATAATAATATAGTTTTATGACAATGTTATTAAATTATATTAACTTTCTTATAGTGTCCTAATAGACGTATACTTTTACCAATCGGCAAGGTTGAGGAAGGTAGAAATTCCATAAAATGTATCCACATTTGTGTGGAGTCTTTATTATCTGTTCAGGTTATGCACATATGCACTAATTACACTAAGGTGTTAGGTATTAGAAAATTTGCTAGCATTTGTGTGGAGAGAAAGGAGAAAACTAATTTAGGAAAAAACACCCTCAGTACAACTTACCGGAATTTAACCTTGATCTCCTCGTGTTCGGCAGTCTAGTCTATTTCGAGAGTAGCATCTTAGACCATGTGGCCACAGAAGTGGGTCCCCCAACCCCGCCCAAATAAGTTAGTAGTGAGAATATCACGTCGAGAAAATGACAACCTTCAAAGGTTGGAAAATGTGACTTTTAAATTTGAGGTTAGTGTTTGGTCCTGTGCTGTTTCCTACCTACAGTAGCCCCATGACTTCTTTGGTGCTGACTGACAGCTCACAGCTGACTTCTTACAGTCAACATTTAGGTATATACCAAAATTTTGACTGTAAGAAGTGACCGCTGCTAAACACATGTTTTTTGCAGATCATATGGTTCGGCGTAGGGATACATAATTTGGTCTGGTAACTTTTCAAAGCTGTCAGTCAGCACCAAAGAAGCCATGGGGCTACCTTACTTGATATGACATAACTTAATCCGTCCAGAATTCGTCTAACCGGTTCTATTGGACCTCATAAAATGTATTTTCATCCCTAGAGTTTTGTTAAATAACCCTTTAGTAAACAGGAAAAGGGTGCCTTTTTTTTAATAATTTAAGGGATAAAATGCAGACCTCCTATATCTGATTGGCCTTAGTTTTATATTAAAAGTTTTTGGGAGAACACTGTACTAATAACAAAGAAGCTATTGCAAGGCCATAGCCGGGTCAATATTTGAAGGGCATTTGGGGGTTTCAGCCTACCAACTGCCATTGGAAAAGAAAAATGTATAATATTAAACTACTCTAGAAGCTATCTTGAGTTTATTTTAATGTTAATTGATGGCCGGTACTAATAATAATAATAATAATATTTAGCACCGCGTCTTAATACCTTAATCGGGTTATACGCTTTAAGTACTAATTACTCTAATGGATTAGGAATTGGGAAGGTTTAATTAGAGGAAGTGAACCCGCAGTTGTGTGGAGGGAGAGTGGGAAAACCATTTAGGAAAAACCACCCCCAGTTCACCTGACCGAGATTCGAACCTCGGTCTCCCCGTCCTCGGCGGTCGAGCTCAACACGACTAGCAAGTTGGCCAACTACGCCACCGAGGCGGGTAATGGCCGGTACTGAATACTAAGTGCTACCAATTTGTTTAATATATAGAAACTTACATAGCGCCTCCTCCCAAGTTTGAAAATGCATCGTGTCCACGTCTTAAATAATGGCACAAGTGTTGGCAAAGGTATAAGTGGTGGGTGGGAACCACCCCATTAAAATTATTCATTTTTTCCCTCTGTAATCAATTAACCCTCGCTCCAGCTATATTAATTCTACTCCACTTCTGTATTTTTTTAATAAAATACGTTTAAGAAAATCTTCAAATATCTTGTAAAAGCATAGAAATAAAAAAATATATCAGGTCAAGTACCGTTCTAAATACTTTCTATGAGCGTCTAGTCTACATTAAAAATATCTGAGGTAAGACCACTCTAAATAGAGTCTATAGGAAAACTTCCAGGCAATGACATATCCATTAGCGGCATCCAATTTACAGGCTTTTGCCAGGGGAAGGACCCCTGGAATTCTTAGAACTTTGCAAAAGGGGCCAGTCACTCAAAACCCTTTTTGGTTATTCACCTCCTGTACACAAATAAGGTTCCACCACCATTGACCCAACTTGGAAAGTTCTAGAGAAGTTTTCTTATTTTTCCAATAAAGCTAGATATTTAATAATTTGTGCTTGGATAAAAGAATGAGCCAACACTGCTCACATAGTCTAATTATACACAGTTTTATAAACATATTTCTAGCTTGACAAAATGTATTGAATACTTTGAGCAAGTTTCATACTCGTGAGTACGCCTCAAATGTGGCCCTTTAATAAATGCAAGACCACACCTACATTGCTTAAGATTATAAATAAACTGGCTATTCTCATTTTCCCATGGAAATTAATTTTATGGTACTTTACAGAAGCAAAAATTTCCTTATCTTCACAAATATTTGAGATACTAAATAACCTATCATTGCAAAACTTTAGTAATATTAAAAATAAAAAACTTTTATATGAAATATATTTTTATAAGTCAACAAATTTCAAAGATATTGCCAGATGTACTAATACAATGTTGTTAAATTTAGTTGTAAAGTGATACTACTTAAGCTTTACCACAATAACTCTATAATTCCATTGACTAAGAAATGAGTAACACTCTCAAAAAGTGTGTGTTCTATTTCTTTTAACAACTTACAAATATCTGTACAGTAATTACCTATCTCTATCATCCTAGGTTCAACAGTAAATTTTTACGTATTTTATTGGTCAAAATTTATAAATGAGTAATTTAATAGCAATGCTATAACCATAGGTGTGCAACCCCCAATAAAATATTTATAATTTTAAACAGGAAGTCGACATTTTAATAGGAAGTCTTGACCCACGGGGACTAAATATCAATATTTTTACTTTCTCGCTACCTTACAGTTTTGTGGTCGTCAAAAAAATGTAACTTATATTTTGATGGGTGTCGACGTCTCATGACCCCCCGAACCCTAAAAAATTGTTTTCACAAATCCGTCTGTCTGTCCATCTGTCTATCAGTCTGTACCTCGGGCAAAAGCCTAAACTATTTTACCGATTGATCTAAAACTTGGTATTTAGGGTTTTCATAGGTTTACCCCGAGGAATTTTTGGAATTTGACATCCAACCTTAAAATTAAGAGTAGTTTCCTTAATGGCGGAAAGAGAAAATATCGAGTCTATCATTATAGGATCAAACAAATTTTGTTAACTTTCATATCTGAGCTTCGATCAATATTACAAACAAATGGTTGCTCTACAACATTTCGTCAAAGGTTCTTCAAGGATTCTGGTCAGATGCGTAAATTCAAATCTTTAATTTTATCTCCTTAATTCTTTGAGATATGAAACTCAGTATGTTGATGGATATCAACGTTTCATGGCCCCCCCCTGAACCTAAAAAAGTGCTTTTTGCAACGCCGTCTGTCTAGCCCTAATATTAATAGCAGTTTACTAAAGGGTGAAAAGAGAAAAATTCAAATCTCTCAAAATCGGCTATAACGATTCTATCTCTCTCATTTTAGACTCAATAGTCAATAATTACCTTTTTTATTGGTCAAAATTTATAAAAGATAATTGAATAACAATGCAATAACCATAGATATTCTCTAGTAAAATGACGAAATATTTAAATGGAAGTCAACAATTTAATACGAAGTGTTGATCCTTGGGGACACAATATTGATATTTTGTATTGATCCACATATACAAATGAAGACGTTAATTCTTTATAAATAAAATTATGAAATTTAAAATCATCAATAGAAAATGTTTTACCTATGTCTAGCGCAATTTGTTTTCTGGTTTGCTAGTGTATATTATATCACACATTTTGAGTAAATATTTCAATTTCTAAAAAAAGAAGAGAGAAAGTTCGTGAGGAGTTTCGTACAATTTATTTAATTTCATGCTATCTTACAGGTAGAGAAAGTATTGTGATCGTCAAAAAATTGAATTCGAGATTTTTATGAATCTTGACGTTTCATGACCCCCCGAATCGAAAAAGTGTTTTTGGAATTTACGTTTGTCTTTCTGTACCTTCAACTATAATCTAAACAAATTTAAAGATCGGGCTAAAACTTATTATCTAGGGTATTCATAGGGTTGCCCCGAGAGATTTTTGGAATTGTATATCTAACCCTAAAATTAAGGGTAGTTTACAGGTAGGCAAAAAGAGAAAAGGCCGATTTTATCAAAATTGGCTCTAACGGATTTGATAAAGTTTATTTCAAAATATTTTTAAATATTCCAAACAAAATGGCTACTCTCAATATTTCGGCAAAATTTCTTTAAGGGCTCCAGTCTGATGAGTAAATTCCCCCTTTTTTATCATATCTCCTAAATTATTTGAGATATGAAATTACTTATCATTATATATATATATAATATATATATAAAATATTTGTATAATAAATAAATCGACATATATATATAAGTCGATTTATTTATTATACAAATATTTTGTTTGAATCATATTTTAATAAAACCAATAACTTTCAATCCATACGAATATATATATAAAAATATATATTTAACTTTTCGAACACTAAAGGTAAGTATTGCGACCGTAAAAAAGATCTAACCTAATATGTTGATGGATGTTGACGTCTCATGACCCCCCTGAACCTTAAAAAGTGGTATTTGAAATTACGTATGTCTATGTGTCTGTTTAAATTTAAAATTGAGAGTAGTTTAGTAAAGGGAGAAAAGAGAAAAAATCGATTTTATCAAATTCAGCTTTAATGATTTTAATTAAAATTCGTTTATAGCCGTTGATTAAGATTATAAATAAACTGTCTAGTTTCATTTTTCCATGAAACACAGATATCTGACACCTTACCCTTAGACCGCCAAGTCACCCGAGAAGAAAAATTGTATTATCAATAGTGTGAATCCTATAATATATATTGAGCAAATTCTCTTCTAAAATTGTCGTGTAATATACTTTGAACTAATGTAATTATATAGCTATTTATATTAAAAAATGGTTAGACCTATAGCTTATTTAAGTTATTTAAATAATTCAAATGTGTTTCATACAATAAAAGTAGAGCCTTGATGTCAAAATTCAGTAGGTTAATTTGGCTATACACTTAAATACATGTATGACATAAATTATATAATTATAATGTAAAAGTACAAATTTTATAAACAAATTTTGATGGCATTACTGCTAATTATATTTGATTCATATTCTTTTGAATTTACACAACAAACATTTAAGTAAGGAATTGAAAGAAAAAACGAAAGCACCAACAATATGCTAAATTGTGTATACATTCGTGGTTAAAATGTTCCTAGTAAAAATACACTTTTAGAGTAGTCATCAATATTAATATATGTATTGTAATTAAAAAGTATTACCACTGGTACAATGAGTTTATTTGGGGTTTCGCTTACATCGTAGATCATGTAAACTAGGCCTAATAATTGTGCTAGTGATCTACGTATGTTACTACAGAATTGATAAAAAAAATTAGAAAATTGTTGACACCTTTTGCCCAGTTGATTCCTGGCATGACCGAGAAATTTATAATTAGTTAAATATGGGTTAACTCTTTCACAATGATGATATAATGGCCGGGGGCTGGATGTTGTCTTTGCTCTAGATTTAAGTTAGTTTATAAGTCGTAAGCTGAAATTAATCAGTCGTTTCAGAAAGTGCACTTTAAATTCCTAAAAATAAATTAAATAAAAATTGAAATGAAATCCATCAACCTCTCGACCTTGGCCCCAGGTACTATTAGTACTGACACACATAAGGACGAAAAGAATGTGTAAGCCCCACATGTTTGATTTCTAGAACACATAAAATATCTAGTTCTATCATAAATTGTAATCATTTTTCCTAATTACAATATTGAAAAATTACATTCTTTATAAAAATGAATTTGAAATAGTCAAATTTGATGTTTCTTTGTATTCATCTCTTACTTCTAACAATCAAATTTTTACAGCACAATAAGAAATAAGCGTATAACCCGAACGGGTAGTAAGACGCGGTGCTAAATATATATAATAATAAATGCGTAATAGATGTTTTCTATGAATAAACTTAGCACCGGTACAGGCCAGTGGGAACCAGCATCGATACAGGCTAGTGGAAACCATAAGTGATCAGTCTCGAGAATACTGAGTTAAATAAGGTATCTTAACTTGCCACAACAATGATTCAAAATGTTCACCATACTGTCATCCCGATATACCGACTGAGCGTCCGCTACAATTTGGCGAAGATATTGCCAACAATATCATGTGGTCAGCGCAACGATCCCTCCTGCTCTTAATATCCAATTTGAAGACCATAGCCACAACTTCTTTATTCAATTATCTTCTCAATTGTCCTCATGACCCACCTGACAAAATAATTATATCCCTTCACGTTTTGTTATCTCTCTATTTTGATGTGTTGTAAAAATGGTTAGATTTCCTTTCAATCATAATATAAAGTGACCGACTCGACAACCTGAGGAAATATTTCTATTTTAATATATACATTTCAAAACCCTTAGCGATCACTGACTGTAATTGTGAGTACAAAAACAAAGAAGAAAGAAGATTTAAAAATATACCATGTTTAAATGATAATTATATTGGCAATAACAATACATTGGTTCCGATGAGCAGAGTAAATAGTATAAAGATTCGTTGCCTATCCTGTGGCTCATAGAATTATTTTAAGGGGGTTCGGAACTAATATCGCATTTAACTGTTTTAAAATAGTCTTCACACAAAACCAAAAGTATAAATTCAGGCTACACATTTGTACTTAGTAAACAGAGCTGCCTGCTCAGACCATGATATACGTGATACCTTTATCTACAGTGTGTGTTTCTTAAAGTGACGTTTATAAGCTTATTACAAATAAAATTACCGATAAAACTGAAAGTTGAGTTAAATGAATCGTTAAGACTGCCATAGATTCATCCGATTGAATTTTATTGGAAAACTAATAAATCGTACCATACTTTGTATTAAGCGGCACACTATTACTATGTATATACAGTCAAACGTTGGTAATTCGAACCTATATAATTCGAATTCATGTTTAATTCGAACTTTTCTCTTTGTCCCTTGAAACTTCTATTAAAACAATATTTTAAAAAATGTATGTAATTCGAACATATTTTTGTTTTATTCGAAGTAAAATCGCCTCCAAGATGAATAAAAAGAATCCTCGCGTAAGAAACACGTGATCGACTGTTGTTGCGCAAATAATAGGCTCTCCGCGCGCAGGGGCACTAAAGTTTCGTGTTTTGTGTTCCTTATGAAGATTTTGTAAGCTTGGACGAGAACTTTAACAGTTTGTGGTGAACTTAGAAATAGATAAATTTTCGCAATCGTTATGAACAATATAAACGACAGTACATCTTCAGATAAAGAAGGGGAACAGATGGAACTTCCATAGAAGCTGATCCCAACAGCAACACAGGACATGGTTTACTTAGAAGAGTTGAGACGGTTTGTTGAGAGACAACATAATTTAAGCACCTCTATTCTCCAGGTGCTGAATAAACTAGAAGAGTTTACTCCAACTTAGATTATTAACTCCAAAAAACAATCGAAAATTCCAACTTTTTTGAAAAAATTGTATTACCGTAATCTGTGCTGTATATATTGCTGTGAAAAAACTAAAAATAAAATGTTACGTATACTCTATTGTATTTAACTTCACCTAAATGAAGTTGAAGTTATATTTCTAGCCCAAATAAAAGGTTAACTAATTCGAATTTTTGGATAGTTCGAATATTTCTAGTTGTCCCTTCAGCTTCTAATTATCCAGGTTCGACTATGGGCCAGTTCCATAGTCAAGTTTAGTACGCCTCAAGTGTGACGCTACACTAAATACAAGACGACACCTCCCTAGACCAGAATGTAATGGGCCGTTCTCTCATAGGAAACTGTTCCATTCCATTCGAGTTTAGGTAGGTGTCGTCGTGGACTTAGTGTAGCGTCACACTTGAGGCGTACTAAACTTGACTATGGAACTGGCCC
>CABFOW010003879.1:0-64189 GCA_902141385.1 Timema californicum
GTCTGGTGACTTTTCAGAGCTGTCAGATGTCAGCTGTGAGCTGTCAGTCAGCACCAAAGAAGTGGTATGAGCACTGTATATGTTATTAATATATATTACTATAATAGCTATCATAAGAAGGAAAAGTATACACAACTGTTCGGAAACACAGGACCCGTTTTTAAACACATTGATTTATACATTTACAATAAGAGCAATGTCAGATATTATTATCTAAAACAAATTTTAACGAACACCTAAAACTTAAAAATGTGCTGGCTCACTGTGCGCTGTCTAAGCTCTCAAAAAGTTGAAGGCAGACATCCTACTAAAAGGGCGCATGCGCATGGAGTCAACTGCCTTTCCTTCTTTCTCCGGTTATTCTTTACTTACAAAGCGTTGATGGAGGTATGGCTTCCCTACTTGATGGCTGAAAAGCATTATCTTTGACGCGTCAAAACAACAAAAGAAATTATCAATTGTCTTTACAATTTCTGTTATGACCTTATCTAAAAGTGACTATTTGTTTCTGAAAGGTTGTATCTAGAATTTTCTAGTAGTTACCCTCGTCTCCGAACTGTGACAATATTTTGAATTTTCAATGATTTTGTTGTGTATAGATTATCAATATGTAAGGTTGAGAGTACTAGATAAGCATGTTTCCACCTTTTATCTTCATTTTGGCTTAAGTTAAGTTTGTAAAAAATAAAACACTACTTAACCATGGCCTATTTCCTCAACGTCTGTAACGCATTCCGGCGCTATGGTAGGCAGCCCCCTTAAGAAAAATAGTTAGTTTAATATTGTAGGCAGTACTGCTATCTAGTAACGATAGTAAGCATTTATAGTTGAGTTTTTTCTTAGTAGCGAGCGAAGAACGACATAAGAGTCGTGAATGAACACTCCTTACTCTTTCCAGAGCGGATGAACGAGAGCGAGAAAGTCATGAATAATGGTGGCGGAAAGACTCGTTCGCGTAGTGGGAGTCGTTCGCTCACAGCTCTCGTTCAAGAGTCGTTCAATTTGAATGACTCGCTCAACAGCGACCCATCATTACTTTGTTGAGTTCGCGTTAACTTGATCTGTGGTGTTGAATGTTGGTTGGTAGTTGGTCTTGAATGAGATTTATAATGGCAGCGGAAGTGAGATTTCAGTGTTTGTAAACATAAATATTTAGGTAAGTTGTTTACATAACATTGTGTTTCACTTTTAACTATTCGTTGTTCATGCTTTGTTACCGTACAAATGTGCTTAATCTTATAATTGTATACATTTAAGATGGGAAAATTTGTTTTTGGCTGTACTTTGACACACAACCCATTATGTATTCAGTATAATGATAAATAATGTATTTATACATGTATGTCAAACAAGAATATAAATATATAATGCAGGCCTATAGTAAATTAAATAATTATCGATTTATCAAAAACAACCTTATTTATAGGTGCCATTAACATACATTGAATTTAATTTTTTATAAGTAAAAACATATAATATATTTGTAAAATTAACACATTACACAGATAGTTTAATCCTAAAGAAAACAAGTTTAATGACGTATTTAGTGATTGAGACACGAAAATACCACCTATACATATAATACTCTGTACTTCACTTAAGATACCAAATCATTAAAATTCAAGAAAAATATCATTATATTCGCAAGGAAATGTTGAATCCATTGATACTATAATCATATTTATTTAAAATTATTTTATTTTTACAACATTTAGACAACTTAGTTCAAATGTAAACATACTATACCAACACATCGTTTGATCCATGATCTCTTACAATATGTCATTATTTTTTACTACAAAACTAGTATTATATATTTTTTTAATATTAACAGAGATTCTAATTTATTACCCTAGTGAATGGAACGGTACCATGGTTCCATGGTTAGATTGACTCAGCCGAGTAGTCCTAGTTACTATAATGAAGGTTATGTTAAGATAGTTAGGAAAGGAACCTTAGTAATATATATACATATATGAGTTATTTAGACTTAAAATATTTTTTATTACTTTATATTAATATTCAACTTTCGGTTGATGAGTTCTGTTAGGTGGGTTCATTTTAAGATGTTTCCATTCCAGTTCTAATGAAGCTATGTGTTAGTTTGCTGGATGTAAAATTGTTATGTAGTTTTCACTTAGATCAGAAAATATTAACTAAACATTTTCAAGAAATTCAGCTTTTGGGAAAGAGAACATTTAGTGTGGTCGCTGCAGAATATTATTGTGCATTAATTGGCTCTAAAATATACCTAAAACTTCGTTTATGCAACTTTACATATTTTTCAACGATATTTGTTCATCAGTCACTTATATGAGTTTGATTTTGAATACCTAGTTCATTAAACAAAGTTTTTAATCATCTTGAATTTATTGTCATAGAACTCCGTGCATTTTTATGAGTGGAATCCTAGTACAGTATAACTTTGGTGATTATTGGGTTTCTTAGAGAAACAATATTTGCTAGCTTTAAAGCTTTGTCTCCAAAGATTTCATGAAATCCCACTTTTTGGGTCAGGCTCAGTAGGCCTAGTTGATTAATAAGAAAAGGTTGTATGTATGATATTTAGGCCTCTACTAGTATAGGCCTAATTAAGCTAACATAATGTATTAAGTTCTATGAAAACAATTTTTTTCCTCTTAAAACAATAACAGTATAGGCGCCTCCCTACACATCTAAAATAGTACAGGCCTGGGGCGGTACACAAAATATTGCATATTTAATGCACCTCCCTTTCTCCTATCAAGATAAAGATCAGGAACGCCTACAATTTATTTTTTAAAAAAAGGAAAAGAAATATACCAAAAAACTGTTATATGTTAAAAATGAGGTGGCCCAATGGCTAGATAATTTTATAATAAAGGAAATTGATAAAACTAAAGAAAAAGGGGAAATAAACTACTAAGAATAAATTTGATGAAAAAAGCCCATCTAGGGAAAGAGGGCAAATGTTGGAAGAATCCAATGCACAAAGGTGACATCTTCTTCCTTTCTTCTGACGTCTATAGTAGAAGTAGTCACACACATATTTTATTACAAATAAAATAATATTTCAATAAAACTGTTATAGTAATGGTATTAACATATCAAAATTAGCTGTCAACAGTGGTGGCAAGCGTATAACCCGAACGGGTAGTAAGACACGGTACTAAATATTATTATTAGCAGTGGTGGCGTATGATTTTTATTTTTGGTGAAGCTAGGTGAGGCTAGATTTTTTCTTGCCACATGTTAACATATTAAATTAATTTCATTTAAGTTTTATTATTTTTAAAAATAATTAAACAAATCTACAAACAGAAAGAATAAAACAATAGGTTGCTTACAGTAACTTACAGGTTTTGAATTAAACATATCGTACTAAGTGATGTCATTATTTTTACGTAAACCAAATAATAAACAATAAAAACAAAATAAGCTCTCTTTTTCTTCACTCATAGTTAGCCACAATTATTGTTCACCAAGCTACGCATTAGAAAAAGATATTTATTTCTTGCAATCCACCTGCATAAATTACTGCTTAGCTGGCAGCGGAGTGACCTTGAGAAATATTTCCTATTGGACGACAAGGCTTATTTGAGAGGGGCTGGCCCATGTTAGCTTTTCCATTTGCATTTAGTCCATTTACCTTTTAATACCATTGAGAAAACACTGAAAACTATGTGTGCAATGTATTTTGAATGTCTTTACGCTAACATTTTTTTTTAAATAGATCTTGAATTATTTAATTTATTTTAGACCTTATAGGTAGCCTAAGCCTCTTTTATTTTCAATGTAAAATGTGCACCATACCGACCATGTAGTTATTAACAATTATTGATAAAACCTTGTGTAGATAATTTTATAATCAAGCTACATTAATTTGACATTCTGGCGAATTTTGGTAACTAAGACACCATAAGCTAGTTTGTTAAAATACTGAGCCAACCCACAAGTTGGAGACAGTAATGGATGTAAAAAAACACACCACAGTTATTGGTCCTAGATCATTTGCACTGGACAGGGAAACAGACAGGTTTAATCTTCATCAAGACTTAGAAGTTTACTAATTAAAGCAATTAAGTCTATCAATATTTTGTACACTAAGTTAAGACTCACATTGATTTTCCATCATGTTTTAGTCTGATTTAGATTGTAAGAAACTTTTTAGACAGACCTATGAAAGGTATTAAAATAATTTTTGATAAGCTTTGATTATATTATCATTATTGACTTTAAAAATATCTGTTTCTTTTTTATAAAATTTCTTTCCATATTAAACCTATTAGGTATATTAATTATGTTAATGTGGTAGAGATAAAGAAAGTAGAGTTTAGACTTTAAAGGAAATGTAGCTGCATTTGTGTTGAGAAAGAGGGGGAAACCATTTAAGGAAAACCACCCTCACCACACCTGGGCTAGATCCAAGTCCTGACCTTCTTGTCACTGGTAAACTAGACTATATCGGTTTGGCATTCAGAGCACATGTCCATCAGTTGGTTTAGAGTCTCTATTATCTGGATTAGTGAAAGGGAGGAGTTTAAACAAAATTAAAAAAAAATTATACAGACAAATACAATTTAATATAAAATTTAATCTCGCTACATCTTAAATTGTCATTTCGTTGGCAAACAGGTTAATTTATAAAAAAATGTTTGTAATGTTAGTCAAGCTACAAAGTCAACAAGGAGCTAGGGATCCTTAGAACTACATAATTTGCTCAGAAGCCTTGCTTATACATAGCTGAACAATTAAAATTTGCTCAGAAGACTAGTTCATACATAAGTTACAATAACAATTCAAATTTGCTCAGAAACCTAGCTTATACATAGCTGAACAAGTAAAATTTGTAAAAAGTATTCTGGATCCCTCAAAACAGAAACTGGTAACCTGCGCAAAAATCATTTGAGGGTTTACTATATGATTAGTCTATTTTTGAGGTAGAGCTAACACTTTTTTTAAATGGCATTGTCATACCAGTAGAGTGTTTTTTTAAGTATCTGATTCTTTGGTGATAATATAATTATCAGGCTTTTTCTTTCATAATTATGGCATACTTTCTTTTTTTTAACTTCTGATTCATTGTCTGATTCACTGCCTCTCTAACTACAGTCCCATTTTAATAATAAGGGCCTTATCCAACAGCTAAAAAAGTTACTAAATCCACTCTCACTTATTCATACTTCAAGTCATATTATCTGCAGATGCCACTTTTTATTTATTCAATACCTATAAAATAATGGTAATGAAATATTAAAACATTATCAATATATGCTAAGAATATATGATTGTATTTATAAAAGACCCTTCCCTTAAAATTGGACTGTGACTGCAATATTTGATGATGATCTCTTACACTTTGACCACATTATAAATTCAGTTGACAAATCTCTACTGTTAGCATTAATGTAGGTCTATGTATTCATCCATACTGTAGTGTTCTTAAGCCATTGTATCGTCATTTTTTGTTGAACGGTACTCTACATTACTATATATAAATTTTAGGGTCTCTATCAGTGATGCACTAGTTTGGTTCCTGGGTTCTTATTTTCAAAAGTTAAAAAAAAAGTATTAGAAAATAAATCAATTTTGAAATGAATTGATCTTCTTGACTTAATAATAAAAACACTTTCTAATTTTCAATATATAACAGCTTCAAATTATTTTTGCCTTTTATGTCAGCTGCCCTGCTGGACACCAAATGCTGTATTTGTTTATTCACACCTCATCTCGTTACTTGTTCGGGCTATCCTCATATTTAGGGTAGGAATAGAGAAGGTAAAATTTAGAAGACAGGAAGGAATGTGTATTTGCGTGAAGGAAGAGTGGAAAATACATTATTCTCAGTACACCTTGGTGGATTCAAACCCCATCCTTCTTATCATGGGCAATTCAGTCACTTACAATAGTGATACCTAATAGCTAGACCATTTTGATCTCATTGCGGGCGAAGTTTGTATAGTTACCCATACTCCCCAAAGACAAAAATAATGGAAAGCAAATGGTTTTAGATGGTCCATCCAGACATATCACTCCAGAAGGACTCTTCCTTTATTTTTTTAATTGATAGCAGAAAACCATTTAAGAAAAAAATATCTCACTACACCTGGTTGGGATTTGAACCCCAGTATCCTCGTCATCGACAAACCAAATAAGACAAGACAGACACCTTTATCTATTAGTCCACCATTGAAATGCAGGATTTAAGTGTACTTAAGAAAGCTCATATAAAAGAAGAAACAACTTTAAATGCTGTAATATTATTTTTGCTGATTTGATCCATATAACTTCATTTTGAATCTGTGTGAGTGGAATTTAATCAAAATCATTGGTGTAGAGTGTTTTTATATTCTTTTCTGCTTATGTTTATGATAATAAAGTTAAAGTATGAATAAGTTCTGTCATCTCAAATTCTTCCCATATGTAGGTCTAATCTCTATTTTTAGATTACTATCACAGTCCTTAATTTTAATGTTGTCATAAAAAGTAGCACAAAATATATGATTGTTCTATTTGTGTTTTGTACATGGTTCGATTGCTCAATCTTAATAAAGATGTGCTCTTGATACTTCTTTCTTGTGTTTATCTAGTAGTTTACACAAATGTACACTTACACACATGAGTGAACGTGATATTGTGTCTTGAAACATAGCTCGTGCTGGTTTGAACAGTATTATATTCTGCTTGGCTTGTAGTTCATGGCCAATGTCTTCAGTGCTATAGATATGAAGAAAAGTTTTACATTCTATTCAGGTCATAGGCGTGCACGCACACAGGAGGGTGGAGGGCCCAGGTCCTCCCTAAATCCTCAAAGAATCCTTAACTGTTGGGGTGAAATTTCCTAAAAATACAATGAAAATTCACATACTTGGACTGTAGCAGCAATAAACAATGAAGTCAACAATAAAATGTTGTATTTGGCATCCACTAAACATGTTCACTGTTGAGTAAAATGGGCTCAATATTATATATTATTCCCCCTCCCCCAATCATGTTCACTCACAGGTAGAAGAGCCCTATATTATGCGAACCCCCCCTTCTCCTTCCTCCTAAGAAATATATTTGTGCACAGCTATGATTTAAGGACCTGTTCATATTTTTCTCTAAATAATTTCCATCCCACACATTTATTTATTTTACATAACTTTTCATAAGCACTTATGCATTTATGTAGATTTACGTTTCATTTGTCCCAATCAATGTCTTAAATTTTAAAGACTATGTACCAAATCACCATTCTTTAATACCCGCTTCAGTGGCCACATGGTCCAAGGCATCGCTCTCGCAATGGACTTAGCTACCAATAATAATGAGATCAAGGTTCAATCCCTGTCGGGTGCAATGAGGATGATTTTTCCTAAATGGTTTTCCCTTCTCCCTTCACAAAATTTCAGGTACTCTAGATTTAACCTTACTCACCTGTAACACTTTTTTTTAGCACAGGGTCTTATTACCTTTTGGGTTATTTGCTTTTGTACTAATTACTAGGGAGTGAATTCTTAGACACCAAAAATGTTTATAGTAGGCAGGCAAATAGGCATTGAAAATATGGGATCTAGGCACCACAATAGGCAAATAAAGAAAAAAGTATATAATAGGCAATGTAAAATTGATCTTACTACCTACTACTTTATTATCTACAGCCAATTCACATTGTTTTTTTAGCAATATGTCACACTACTTTTTCAGGCTATACACATATGTTTTACTAATTACACTAATATAGCTTGGATATTTCATCCATCATGATTTGAGGGAATAATGACCCTGGGCAAAGATGATTCTTGAGCAGCTCAGTGGTTAGAGCATTGGCAAACAAAGTCCAAGGTACCAGGTTCGATTCCCATGTCCAGGTGCCATATTTTATTTGAAAGAATATCATATTTAAATGCGGCTATAACTATAATCGACAGATATAGTAGCTTGGCTATTTAATCCATAATAACATAGAAGGTAACACAACCATCTTCAACAAACTTGATTTGATTTAGATTAAGGTAGGGTCGTGTGATACTGGGGTAGCTAAGATATGAATTACTATGTGTGCTTTAATCGGTAACTGCGAGATGTCTTTACATTAACAATTTCAAAGGACTTTTAATAAACCATATTTTATCTGAATATTTGGCTATTATTTTCCCACACTTCCTTGTGTTTTGATCATTTCATTGTCACACTGTTGATTTCAACAGCTCTGAATACCTGGCATGGCGAGAGCCCAAACCATCAGACCTATTTTTAGACCCAGCTGGTGTTGTCAGTTTGTGTTGACTTGTCAGTGCCAAAAGTTCTCACCCACCCTCAGCTATAGGCTGTGTGTGTTTTGTTTTCAAGACTACCGGCTCAGTTCAAGGTGAACATCTAACTTAATAGTCGGGCACTGTTTACATGCAGGCGAAAGAACTAAGAATATTTAGTGGTTATAGAAATATTATTTTATTAGAACTGCATACACTTATGCACTAATTAACCTAATAAATTGAAGGTGAGAAAGATTTAAGTCAGAGGAAGTGTTCCCGCATTTGCATGGAGGGAGAGGAGAAAACTTTTTTTTTCTTAGTACACCCGACCAGGATGCACAGTTTTTCATAGAGTTACATAATAGAGTCCAAATATTTTATTAGTAAACTCTAACCTGGTATTTTCTTAAAATTGATCTATTTTGTTTATACTTAATATATATTTACTTTTAAGTAGCACTATTCAAAACAATTATCAATACTTAATAGTTACTATTTTATTGAAAATAAAAAGTATTTCAAGCAACATTTAAAATTACATGTTGGAAATGAGAGAGGTTTAACTATAAACATTGGTTCAATCCTCGGTCCCGGCACAGATGTATCTGATTGCCAAACCCTTCCTGCACCTCTGACAAGACGTGTATTAATCACAAATTGTGAATGTGGGGAATGCCAGGCCCCACCGTGGTTTGGATCCCACGTTAAACTGTAGGTCCTCTATTTCATCTCACAATCACCCTAACATTACACATTAGTGCGCGTATAACTATAAACATCATGTAAATTGTATAGTTAGGTTTCATAACTGTACACAACAATTTATACAATTTTACTATCAAAAAAAAGCTCTAGTGAAAACAAATTCACTTTGTTATCTTTTTGTTTGTTTGTTGTGCACCACACTTGTCCTGGATATCCACATATTTTCAGACTTCTGTATTAGTACTTGTATGTAACCTCGAATATATATGTGTATACTAGGATCAAACTACAGACTTCGGTTAACCTAAGATAAAGTAAGCTTTCTTTGTTCTTTTTATGACTAAGGAAGAAAACTTTGCTTAATATTGTCCTGGAATTAAATGAAAACTTTTTCTCTTGATTTGAAAAGTTTCTCCTCTAATGCAGCTATACTCATGAGAGATATTCAAGTACCAGAGAAATTTTTTTTTTATTTTGACAAAAAAAAAGTTTTTATACATATACTGAAAAAAATCCTGCTCTTAACTCGAGTTCTCTACACTCCCACCTTTAACAACTCTGGGCCCAATATGATAAACATAGAGCAGTATATGTAGGATTGTGTGTTTAATAGAAGTGTTTGTTGTGAAATACTGATACTGAGGAAGCTGATGCAACTCTAGGTCCAGGAAAGACATGACTGAAAGTTGAGCTCATTGAAACTGATTGTGCTAGTGTAGTGCACCGACTATTCACACAGAAATAACTCAGTGTCTATTGTAAGCCAAGTTTCTAGTTTTTAACAGAGGGATCACCAAGAAAATATTAACTTACTCTGCTCTTAGTGATTTTTGTAAGTGATGACAACACCATTTTTCTATCATGTAACGTGAGATTGTTGCTTTATGTGCTATACAGTGTGACCTTGACTTTCTAACTAGTACACTACCTCATTTCTTTGATCACAACCGCGTCAGCTTGATTCAAACATGCATAAACACTCAAACAAAGTTTGGGGGTAAATAACACTTTTTTAATGTAATTCAAAGTTCACAATCTCGTTTTTTTTAAATATATATACAATTTGTTTATGTCAATACCCCCCCCCCCCCACNNNNCCCCCCCCCACACACACACACACACACATACATATATACACACAAAAGAAAACAATATTTCTTCAATTTCAAACTCTAAATCTTGATTTTATTCATTTAAACTTGCATTCTTTAGCAAAGTTTAATAAATCTACAAAAATACATAGAATTAAAGTTTAATGTTGTTGATCTAGGTCTAATATCCAAGGCTTTATCCATAAATTTATTTTGTAGGGACTGTGATGAATTGTGGCGAAGTCCCCCAACAAGAGATATGTTAGTAAAGTTTTACATTGAATACTAAACGGAAATATTAGGTACAAGTCATCATAACAATTGTACATAATATTTCCATCCAGCAATTTTCATATAAGATAATTCCTCCTCCATTTACTCACATTCATTGAAAACATTGTTTTAATACTCAACCTTTTAATAATCATCAGTTAAAATAAACCATCAGACTGTATACTTATGTTACAATTTTTATTTTGCAAACCTTATCTCAAACTAAGTCTCCTGCAACATGCAAAAAAATGTTGATTTAAGTTTTTTAAATATATAATATACTAGCTGCCTGACCCTTCACACTGGTAAGCGGTAATTATCAAATCAGGGCATTAAAAATCTGGTGACCACTATTTTAAAAGTTTACCCTTGGAGAAGCTTGAACTAATTATGTAAGTCTCAAGGCAATTATTGCAATCAGTAAATTAAAATAAATTGAGATTTGAAAAAAACAACCTAACACCCAAACTGAGTCCACAAACAAATGGAATGTTTACCTAAGCACTAGTTTAACCATTTAGAGGGCAACCCTCCTTCTTCTCCCACCTTTGAGACATTTCTTGAACCCCTAGTGCTAAATTCAACACCTTGCTAAGATAATAATAATAATAATAATAATAATAATAATAATAATAATAATAATAATAATAATAATAATATTTAGCACCACGTCTTACTACCCGTTCGGGTTATACGCTTTAAGTACTAATTACTCTAATGGATTAGGAACTGGGAAGGTTGAATTAGAGGAAGTGAACCCGCATTTGCGTGGAGAGAGAGAGAGTGAGAGAGTGAGTGGAAAACCATTTAGGAAAAACCACCCCCAGTTCACCCGACCGAGATTCGAACCTCGATCTCCCCGTCCTCAGCAGTCGAGCTCAACACGACAAGCACGTTAGCCAACTACGCCACTGAGGCGGGTACCTTGCTAAGAAAAATTTCAAATTTCTAGGGTCAGAGGTTGGGGAAATACAGTTATGAGTGAGTCAGTGAGTCCCACATCTTTCTGCCCCTCTTCACCCTCTTAGGGGAAGAAATTTTAAAATCCCTCAAAAGATCTCGTTCGATTCTAGGAAGAAACCTTCACTTTAAATTTCAAGGCTCAATGCCCACTGCTTCAAAAGATATATTGAGGTCAAATTAAAAATTCAAGACTTATTTGTTTATCTGGGTCTGTCCTACCTGCCTGCCAAATTTAGATTTTCTATGACATTTAGTATATATTTTTATGTTTAATGCCCCATCACCTCTTTACCCATGTGACTCCATATAACTCTAAAACTCTAAAACCATAACTTTCAAAATAGGGTGGGGGGCTATAATTAGAAAAAAAAGCTAATTATATGAGGTATAAAATTAACATTAAGCAGGAAGGTAAAGGAACCACTCCAAATAATCATAAAAATCTATTGTTTGGTTTGTGCGTATAGTTACACTGATGTATTATGGATGAGTAAGGTTGATTTTAGAGGATTTGTGCCCACATTTGTGTGGAGGGAGAGTGGTAAACCATGTAGTAAAAAACTCCTCTTCGTACACTATAGTACTCTATGGGACAATCAATCTACCTTAATGCCAAATTTCAGCTTTCCAGCTTTTCTAGAAGTGGGGTTTCATTTCTGGACAGCTCTACATTAAATTTTATATATATAATGTAAATACATTAAATAGTACTCCTAAAGTTAATTCACTACCTTTAAATAATCATACATGTATTTAGGTAAATTTAATTGATTTAAATTCTTATAAATTAATTTTAAAATGTAAATACCTTAAATAGTACTCCTAAATTTATATATATATATATATATATATATATATATATATATNAGCAAAATAGTATCTAGCAATCTTATTGTGTGTCATGCTACTTTTGTTGGTTACTTATTGCATCACAACTTGTACATTGATTGTATGGCTCGATGTAAGAATGAAAAGGAAAAGTGGTATTTTCTGCTGCATGAAGGTAGGTAAGTGGGTCATCAAGAGCCCGCTAGTCTCCCGATTGTGATCTGAAACACTTTCACTCAATGCAGTCTGAGGCAAGATATTCAAGTCAGCTGAACAAGTTTCTACCAGTAGAAATATGCACTACTATATAGAGTGTCATCACACCAGTAAGGCAATGGAATATTTACAAACATATTTTGTCACGGACACTCAAAAGTATTAATATTATTTGATTATGTTTCATAGTCAAATGATCAAATATGTTTAAAACTGAAGTATATTCCATTCACGGTAGGAATTACTCTATGAAAGGTCTTTTTTCCTGCCAATATCCTACTATATAGTAGATTTATGGTAGGGAAAAAGGCCTTTCAGAAGTCGATTCCTACGGTGAATGGAATATAAATTGACTAGTTATTCTTTTAGTGTGCATGGTTCTAATTACAAATATTTGTGTAAGAAAACAAAAGAATGTTTACTTCTACAAGATTATCTAACTCTGTAGCTAATAATTTTTGAAAAGCCTATTGTTTGCATTCTATGACAGTATATTTGTAGAAGGTTAATTTAGATCCCTTAAGGCTAAGCTACCTATTCAATCTTGAATCAATTAGAATATTTTATGTTCACCTTTATACCAAAGTAATCAATGTTTGTGTGTATCCTTTTTAAGCCTAACTTTTTAACTCCTGAACGGATCTTGACCAAATCTGGTAGTTAAGGCGGTATAACTAAGATTCAAATGTGCCCACATTTGTGTTGAGAATGATTGGGAAACGATTAGGGATGGAACATTGAATCCCTCAAAATCCTTAGAAAAGAAAATTGTTTAACCTTACAAGTGAAATTTGTTTAAGAGCTCTAATACTGCTTATTGCTGGTCCAAGCCATTTATAATTATAGGATGAACTTAACAACCAGACCCCAGACCAGTAATTTAACACTTAACTAAACGTATGGATGTTGTAATGAATAGATTACAAGAAAGAATGTTATCACTTTTTTTAGAAGTCGGTGGTATTGGTAGGTTGTGGCATAAAGCTCTGGTCGTTCAAAGACTGGGCGCACGTTATGGTGGTTCAGGTATAAAAACCCTTGGTTTTTACTGTGTGGTCAACTCATGTTACAAAGGAGTGATGTCTTACAGAAGATATAACCTGGACGTGGAGTGATTGCTTATAGTTGTTAGATTTACCTTGGCCGAGGAATGGTTGCTTACAGTCGTTAGATATACCCTGGTAGAGGAGTGATATGGAGCGAGAGTGGAAAACCATTGAGGAAAAACCACCCCCAGTTCACCTGACCGAGATTCGAACCTCGATCTCCCCGTCCTCAGCAGTCGAGCTCAACACGACAAGCGCGTTAGCCAACTACGCCACCGAGGCGGTTCTTAGTGACCACTAAAGCAGGTAACACATTATTTCAAAGTTAAAGCAGTTTGCCCATATTTTGCTTGTTTGATGCTAATTTAAACTTATACTTATTTGAGGCAGCATTTTTTTTAGCATAGCATTTTACTATTTTTCAGGTTATTTGTATATCACCACTGCTGTATTATGGACGAGGAAGGTTGATTTTAGAGAATGTGTGCCCACATTTGTATGGAGGGAAAGTGGAAAACCATTTAGTAAAAACCGCCATCATTGGCATTCCAGTCTATTGAGAGAGTGATGCCTTAGACCGTGCGGTCAACAAAGAAGTTTTATTTCCTTAATATAATTGTAAAACTAAACCAATAGAACTATTACAAACTATTTTAGAATTTAAAAAAGTATAGTTTTAAAATTTTGCCCTTGGAATATATACTTTAAAAAATTAACTTATCAAGTAAGTGTCGGAGGACATTATTACCATATGAGTATTGTTTTTCTGTTACATATCCAAATGTTTTAATACTATAAAAATAAAAAATGAAATTGAAATACAATCAACCCCTGATAAGTAGCCGAAAATTTTAACCAAATAAAAATAAATTAAAAAATAATATATTTACAGTATTCAAGTGCATTGATTTTAAAATAGATATTCTTTAAATTGAAAAATGACACCTGGACACAGGAATTGAACCCAGGACCTTTGTCTTAGTACGCCAATGTGCTCATTACTGAGGTATACAGGAATCATCTCATGGCCAGGGCCATTCTTCATTCATATTTTAAGGCATTTTAAGCCTATACTGTTTACACAAAACATATTATTCATAGTATGTTTTGACACTTAAGTTTAAAAAAATGTAATTGATTTATTTTTTTACTTTCGTGTCTCGTTATCCATTCAAATTATATCCATATATAATAATGGACTAAGACAGAACTGTTCAATTTAGGTAATTCGTGGGCCGCATTAAAACGATCAATCTGAGGTCCACATCCCGAATTACAAATACATTATTTGGCTTGTATGAATGTCATTGTTGAAAAAGTGCTTTCACAAAAATACGTGCTCCCAAGCATTAAGCACATCTTAAGTTCAAAATCCCTCACTTTCGGGGAGTATTCTCTTGGTAATAATTTAATAAATATTTTCTTCGTTTTCAATTCTCCCCGTATAAAAAGGGTCAAATTGCAAGTTACACAATTCCATTTTAAGATTAGATCTTATATTTCCAATGCTGAGTAAGCGCATTGGAACGATACATCTTGTGTTACCGCAATGAAACACATTTGAAGTCGCTGTACCAGGGAAGCTAGGTTTGCAGTAAGTGTTTTATTTTTTTGCGGGCAAAAATCAAAAGCTATAATCCACAGGAGGGCTGCACAAAATCGTTTTGGAGGCCGCGCCCTCGGCTAGGGAATAGGAAAATAGGATTTAGAGATAGTGTATCCACATTCTTATTGATAGAAAAAGGGAAACTACTTAGAAAAGCAGCCCTCAGTACACCCACCCAGGATTCAAACCTCGACCTTGCTGTTATCAGCAAACCAGTATAAATGTGCTCAACATTTATGTCATGTGCCCACCGACCTGGGTCCAGATATTGATAAAAGATTATCAAAATGTTATTGCTTCCACTAGAAACGACTAACAATTAATAATAAAACAATAACAATTAAAATTGAGGTTCAAGTTTAAAAAAAGTGTGTGTGAGGTAGGCCAAAACATTTTGGGTAAATAAACTTCAAGAAGTGTGTAACATTTAATAAAATGGTTGGTTGTATTATGTTATGTAAAGTAATATTAAGTATTGACCTATTCTGATGAAAATTGACTAGTGTAATACAGTAAATGGTATAACACAAACTTTCTCATACTGCTTGGATTTTTTTAAAATAGGATTTCAGTAAACTACTCTTAAGTAATTAAGCTATGTTATTGTACTCCTTTGAGAGCTAACTGGTGTATTTATTGCAGCCGAGATGGATTTCCTGGGCCTGTTTGATCCTGACACATCGGACGAATACGTGGGTCACAATGACAACTTCACGAACCAGCTTCCTCCTGAACCGCAAGTTGGTAATGTGGAATACAAGTTGAAGCTGATCAGTCCGTCCAAACAGCGTTTCGAACACCTCGTCACTCAGGTGTGTGTCATTGAGGGCTCTCAGTTTTAATATGAGAACAAGAAAATTAAGCTGATCAGGCTGTCCAAGCAGTGCTTTGAGCACCTCGTCACTCAGGTGTGTGTCATTGAGGGTTCTTGGTTTTAATATGAGAACAAGAAAATTAAGCTGATCAGGCTGTCCAAGCAGTGCTTTGAACATCTCGTCACTCAGGTGTGTGTCTTTGAGGGTTCTCGGTTTTAATATGAGAACAAGGAAATTAAGCTGATCAGGCTGTCCAAGCAGTGCTTTGAGCACCTCGTCACTCAGGTGTGTGTCATTGAGGGTTCTCGGTTTTAATATGATAACAAGGAAATTAAGCTGATCAGGCTGTCCAATCAGTGCTTTGAGCACCTCGTCACTCAGGTGTGTGTCTTTGAGGGTTCTCAGTTTTAATATGAGCATAGGGAAAGTCAGCTGTCACCAAACAATCACTAATAAAGTAATATTTATAGTTGCAGCAAGTAGCATTGTCTCTTGCTTTTTGAAAATGTATGAATCATTTATATTTTTAATTTGTAAAACTATCTTTAAAAAAATATTCTTTTTTTAGTGTGTAAAACTTTTTTTTCCCTTTTATTTTAGTGTCTTAAATAATATAAGGCAATTTATACGTTTATTAACCAATGGCTATCTTAATAAAACTACTCTGTATAACATTTTAAATTACTACATTAAACACCATGGTTATTAGTAGCTTAAGATAAGGTTAGTGATGAGAAAGGTGGCTTAGAGGAAGTACACCCACATTATCATGGAGAGGGGACAGAAAAACCACAGGGAAAATCTTGTGTAGAAAAACACCCCAATGCTTCCATCCAAACCTCAGACCTCGACCTCCCCATCAATAACAATCCTGTCAATTTCAAGATTGACGCCTTATATTGTGTGACTAATGTTGCTGGTTTGTGTTAATTAATTTTCTTGTTTGAAATTTTGGTAGACTGGCAATAAGACTGGTTGTTTTAAATGATGCTTAGCTAATTTCAAAGCGCCTCCTTAGTTGAGACACAAACATTTGCTTTACTTCAAGTGTTGGTTCAAATTGAGCCAAAAATTGTCAATTTGAAAATGAATATGTTTTAATGAGGAATTCCAAACCCTCATTCCAAAACTGCTTATCCATCAATCCAAGACCAGTCAGGATGAAATTATCACCTTAAAATGAGTAAATTTCAGTTTTATTAAGAAACTGATCTGGAAACATGGTTAAAGTGCACATGAAACCTGTAACAAAACTGAGTGTTTGTTGCAGATGAAGTGGCGTCTACGGGAGGGCCAAGGGGAAGCAATCTATGAGATCGGGGTGGAGGATAATGGTGTTATGGCAGGCCTGGCGGACTACGAGATGGACGCCAGCCTCCAGACACTAGAACAGATGGCCTTTAAGCTAGGGGCAACCACCACCGTGCTCCGTGAGCGTATCCTCGACAATGGCAACGGCAGGAAAGTGGCAGAAGTCCTTGTCAGGAAGGTGGGGTTGCAACTTTCACCATGTGCAAAAAGTGTGTAATGTTTTACTTATGTGCTCATCAAAAGTAAACTACAGAGTTTTACTGAGTATTAGAAACTTCAGTTTATACACCCTTTGACATGAATCAAACCAGGGATCCTTAAATTGTTTGAAGACATACCATTGAACTAAAACATCAGACAAATAATCATTTAAACACATTAATTGCTACAGTGAAATTTAAAGAGGAGGTTAATATGTGTATAAAACATGCACACATGTAAACTGTCATGTTTATTCACGTCCCTTGCTCTTAGCACCGTGTGTGTATATGTCATCAGATACCAGATGACCAGCACAACATCGAGGTGCGCGTGGCGGTAATGGGCAGTGCAGATGCAGGCAAGTCCACCCTACTAGGGGTGCTGACCCAGGGTCAGTTGGACAACGGCAGAGGGCGGGCCAGGCTCAACATGTTCCGGCACCTCCATGAAGTGAATTCAGGAAGGACCTCCTCTATCTCACACGAAATACTTGGCTTCAACAACCAGGTAGTGATTCAACCCTTTGTTTCTACTTTATAAATACGAGTGTGTGGCTCTTAAGTTGGAGTGTAACGTTATAGCTGCCAGAAGTACAATCATTATTCTTGGGAAGAAAGCTAATAATTGTTTGATCTACTTTCACAAATTCATACATAAGTCATATGACCTGCAACTTTCTCTTTTGATTGATACTATTGACAACAAAATCCATAAAATAACACTAGTAATCGAATAAAATGTTATCAATATTTATACATAAACAAGTTTGTATTTTCTAAAAGGCTCTTCCTATTAAAACTGGGTTGTACTTTTATTTTACAACTCTTCCTTATGTATATTATAAAGAAGAAGAATTTGATTTTTTGTTTGTAATGGATAAACTCAAAAACTGCTAGACTGATTTAAAAAATTCTTTCACCAATATAAAGCTACACTATCAGCTAGTAACATAGGCTATATTTTATTTTGAAAATTTAATTTATTCCTCATAAAAATGTCGATAGTCACTCATATTCTATGGTAGAGTCTATGATGATTCTTCAATGTGTGTGTTGAAAATAATGAGGGGAGGGGGGTCTAGTAAGTAACTAAATATTAACATTAATGTTTAAAAGTTTGTTTTCTGCCTTGGCACTCATTATCATATAAGATATGCTTCGTTCATTTAGGATTCAATATCATGTGGTCAAGGCCGTAGCCAGCCAATAATTTCAGGGGGGGTTTGGTGAGCACATCCCCCAATTTCTGGAAGATAAAAAACATTATAAATGACAAACGGTTCTAGAAGCTCTCTGAAGTGTTTTTTTATTGATAAAATAACCCTGTAGCTGCCGAAGGGTAGGAAATTTTCTAAATATTAAACACTTTTTGAAGCTCTGTGAGGTTTTTTTATGGTAAAATTACCCCCAAAATGCCGAACACTAGGAAAATTTCTAAATATCTAGAAGTTCTTTGAAGTGATTTTTATAATAACACAGCTACCTAATTTGTATTTGTATTTTAATTTTTAAATCGTTTGAACCATAAATAAAGCTATATATATTTTGTTCATAAAATTTCGCAGGGGGTTTGAACCCCCAAAAACCCCCCCTGGCTACGGCCTTGTCATGTGGTAGTTTATTCAAGGAAAAAATTGAAAAGTTGGAAACTCAGACCCAATTCTTTGTACAGATTAAAATGTTTTCATTTAATGTAATTTGGAATAGAACACCAGGCTAAATCATGGTTTAAGCTAGGAGATGTAGCCAGCACACTTAAACCCTTATTTGTATAGGAATCACACTTTTGAGGAACATTGGTTGTAAAGTCACTAAAATTTAACATTTTAAAGAAATAAGTCTTATTCTATTTATTAATAGTATAGTTTCATCTAAAAAGTTATCAAATGCTTCCAATAATAACTTCCTTATAGAATGATGTATAATTTATATTCACACTTTTAAAAATTAACTAAGAATATAAATAGAAAATGTAATGTTTTCCCCTGTCATTGTGGCAGAATTAGCTTCCAGTTTTTGAATAACTGGCTTCTTATTAAACTCAGACTATACCTTAGTAATACTGGAATAGAAATTGTTGAGGTAAAACATTATAAAGCGCACAAACATGGTTTGACTGTGAATAGCTGGTTGTTTTTCAGTTGTGATTTCCCTATATACATGGCAGCATCTGAAATAAATAGATTTTAATAAAAATTAAAACTGTGTTATAAAAGAGTATATATTATATTATTATTGTGACATTGAAATGGTTAAAATCAGTTGAGTTATTGTGCTGGTAGGGAGTAGAGATGGGCAATAAATGATCAATAGTGATTTTTTCACTGATACACTCTGGTACTCGCAGTTACTAGAACCATGACAAAATATTGGTCCGGCAAAATACAGTGACTCCCATTAATGGTGTATAATCACCGGTATAAATCACCGATATTTTAAAGTCACAGTCACGGTGATTACCGATATTGAAAAATCACTCTTTCTCCCATCCCTAGTAGGATGGCGAGGAGTTCAACTTAGGTTGAGGCTAGGGCACAGACGAGGTATACACCAGACAACCCACAGCCTCCAGGTTAAAATGGCTACGCTTATTGGGAGAACTTGAGTCCTTCAACACGAGGATCGCTAGGTATCCTAAGTACAACATTGCTATTAACAGGCATTTTTAAACACTTTAAAGATGTTTTACTAAAAAATCAGCAAAAATTGTCTTCTAATATCAATAAACCAGCTTTCACAAAGCTTGGTTCAGGTAGCGGCCCCACCCTTCTTCCCATAAACCAACCCCCTTTTCAAGCAAGCCAACACATACTGCAAACTAAAAAAAAAAAAAATAGAATACATTGGTCATCTTTTTTGTTCAAGTTGAAATGATACTGTTTTGGACCCCTCTTATGTATTCAAAAAGTCATGGATGAAGTGTATTTTTCTTTAATGAACTCTATGTAAAATATCCTTTTAATACTTCATCCATGGAGAATCACATGCTTTTAGAAATAATTTCATTACACTACATTTTAAAACTTTTTTGTTTCTTTAAAAGATCAACTCCTTTGTATTAGAAAAATCATGTGGCACGCTGGCTCCTACCCAATAGGAAGCCTGCCTTCACAACATCAGGTTGCCGAGAACTTTTCTATTAGTTAGTTTTAACAGTGGTTGACAAGGCGTACAAGAGGCAAAGGGGTAGGTCATATATAATTCGCTTGTGTGTATGAATCCATACAGTGTCAATAATAAGCAATACACAGAAACCTTGTAATATCACAGAGAAAAACAGTGACAAAATGCCAGTAATAAATTAATAAGCCATACACAAGAACTTTGTAATAATGCAGTGCCAGCAACACAGAGTAATACAGTAATATAAAAGTGCCAGTAATTTATTAATAAGTAGTAACATAAAACCTACACAGCAGACAGTACTCAGAACACGGAACATGTAATATCACAGAAAAACAATCCGTAATGTAACAAAAACTATAACATTTAATATCATATCTTCATTACCGAAGGTGTAATCATCTAAATAAATTGTGTGGACCATTAAAAGTTATAATCATTTCATAAGTATAAATATCAAATGTAATCGGGTAAAAAAACTGTGTGATAAGTGCGTAGTAGGGTACGCATGAGTTATCACCATAATAAACCTGGATATTATCTGTATCAAATATCACACAATAAGTCCGATATCATTATAATTAGTTCCAAATTGCTGGGAAAATATTTCAATAGCAAACCGTATCTCTATAAAGTGAATGCTTGTAAATTGTTTAGTAATAAACACTCTTCAAATATTGTGACTATTTATTTGTCTGAAAAGGTTTGTTCGTTGAAAGGGGTAGGTTGGGGAGGGTGATGGTTTTGCTGACACCTGAACTATTCTGTTCATACCACCACCCAGTTACAATAACAATTTGAAAGTGAGTTGTTTCACTAAGTTCTGTTATCACTGAGAACTGTGACTAGCACTCCCTAGAGCCCAAGGACTCAACCTGGCTCAAGGAGCAGTGAAACTCATATAAGGCTGAGTGTTTGGTGTATACCTTGTCTGTGACCTACGGCCTGTCAGGATTTGGTGACACATTGATGAGCAAGTTCCCATATAATTAGTTATGAGGGGCTGCAGATTTCTTTGTTAAGGGATTTGAGCAGCTTGGTGGTGGAAATGTGAACAAAGTCCAGATTATGGGTGTTGGCATGTAATGGTACAGGTTTATTTTTATTTTGGTATCATGTCAATGACAATTCACTCTTTTTCTTAATGTTTTTATTTTGAGACAAATGTCTTCAGCTTGACACTGATTGTATTCCAGTTAGTGGTTGAGGTTTTCAGAATCACACATACAGTATTTATTTTGGCTTTGAAGAGTGAATTTGTTGGTTGCCAAGCTTTAAATAGATACACAGAGTCAGGATAAACCGATTTATGAGGTATTTTCCTTGTCGGTGTTGGGTATTTGTTAAATAATGCACAGTTAGAGGCGCATGGGGAGATATGGGTGGAGTGGGGAGAACCCAGCAAAGAGTAGGTATTGTGTAGATTGCCATTGGAATTTCTAGGTTAGCAACTGAGTAAACTGGTTGTTGAGTGGAGGAGGGTATAAAGAATAGATAAAGAATAAATAAATAGGAAAGGCACCTCTCTGTAAAGCTGTCAAAATACAAATAAACTTGGTGCCAAACAGTATCGAGTACAAATAAATGCAAAAATTGTACTATGTACATCTATCTTAAAAATAATTTATGCTTTAGTTTCTGTTTCTGGTAGGTAAGCACCAAGTGAACATTTGTGCTCCAGATGGGCAAGGTATTGAAGGGGGAAGGAGGTTGTTTGCATGTAAACATTGCTAAATTTGCACATCCGAACCTAATTTCACAAATCTTTTTTTTATCATACTTAGCTTGTTGATTTATAAGATAATTAATGTTTCTGTTACTATTACAGCATATTCTATTCATTAAATTTACACATATTAGTTTATTTTTTATGTTCACTTATTTAATAAATTTCCATTACTATAAAATTGATTAGCGATTGGGCCACCTCATTTTTAAACAGTATATTTAAAAATTAACTCTATAATTTACTATGTCTTGATTTTTTCTAATTATTAAAAATTATTTTACTTCAAATATATGTTTCTTTTTTTTTTTTTTTAAAAATATTTTTTAAATAATTATTTATTTTTTTTTTTCTTAATTAATTTTTAAAANTTTAAATATGTTAGTTAAATACATATTTGTTTTTTACTACCATAACTAAGTTTTAAAATTATATATTTATTCAACCCAAGCATGTAAAGATCACTCAAGATCAATTTGAATATAAAAACTTGAGCTCATAGACAGTGTTTATAGGTTATTATTCAACTACAAGGACCAAACTTGTGGACACTCGTCACTGTGATACACATGGATTAAAAAATCATGTAGCTCTGGGAACCGTATTTTATAAACTTTGGTCACAATGTTACTTAACTTCCCAAGGAAGATCTAATATAGCATTCAAATTTTGAACCGTTTGTGTTAGTATTTTTACTTATAATTTGAGGTGGGCTTTATCCTATACAATTCTATCATGTTTATTTGAGGACATATTATAACATACTCTACCCCTTGATCCTAACAATGTGTCACACAACATGTGATAGTAGTTAATTTTCAAAGAACTACACAACGTGTAGGACAAGTTGTTGGTTTAAACGTTAAACCAATTACATAGGTGGCTGCACCATTCATATTCTGGGTTGTTTAGTTATCTTGTACACATTCACTTAGATTACCTTTTTTTTCCAGAGTGAAATATTTATTTAAAAAAATGCCTTTGTATCATCTGTTTGAACATATATGTGAGGACATAGCTAAAAGAGGAAGGTTTTAAAGAATAAGAAAATAACGGATGCATATGTATGCAAAAGTGGGAATGAGATTGTAAATTAAAGTTATTCTAGTTGTGAGGAAGCTAAAGGTTTTATATACAAATAGTGATTAAAATCATGATGATACCCACTTTGGTGGCCGAATGGTCCACAGCGTCACACAAGAGACTGTATTGCCCATGACAGGGAGATAGGGATTTAAATCTTAGTCGGGTGTACTAAGGGTGGTTTTCCACTCTCCATGCATGCAAATGTGGTACACTTCCTCTAAATGCAGCCATACTCATTCCTAACACATTAGCTTAGATAATACATATGCCCGAATGGGTACTAAAGTGTAATGCAAAAACAAATTAATGATTATGATAGTAACTACATAGAGCCATAACAGTATATACTTTAAGATAACTTCAGACTTCTGTGCTGGCGACCGGGGTTCAATCCTCGGTCCTGGCACAGATTTATCTTATTACCAAACCCTTCCTTCACCTCTGACAAGACATCTTGCGAATGTGGGGAATGCCAGGCTTCCGCCGTGGTTCAGATTCCACGTTAAACTGTAGGTCCTCCATTTCATCTCACAATCACTCTACCATTACACATTAGCTTAAGTGCGTATAACCCGAACGGGTAGTAAGACTAATAAAATAAGGCTAATAAAATTTAAGATAACTGGTGTAGTAAAATTTATTCTTCGGTTATAGAGACAATTTATTTCCTAGTTTAGGGCTTCACAACTAAATTATATGGGTCACTGATGGCCAACTTAATTGAAACATTACAAATTTGAAGATATTCAAGTTCATTAAATTTTAGGAATCTTAAAAATGTTCTTAAAAACTGATACATGTTAACAAAGGATAAACCTGTAAATGAATTGATTTAAAAAAAATCCCCAACTCAAAATGTATTTATTTTCTAAAATTAATCACACAGCTGATACAATTGCCATTTCTGTTTGTTTTAGGCGGTTTTTCAGTTTTTGTGGAAACTTTCAAAACATATTAACTGCTTATGTCGTGGACTTACTGTATTTAACTCACTGTTATAACTCAACTTATGGGTCATTAAATGAACAGTAGTACATTATAGAACATCTCATAGTTCTACTTACTATATCTCATGAAAAACAGAACTTTGAAATAAGCACTACAGCCTGTAGAAAGTTTCTTCACTTATAATAACGGCTGCTTGAATATGCATAGTACCAAGTAAACCAGAACACAAGGGGTTAATACACTTTATTTCATGTATAAAATATATTTTAAATAACTTGGCAAATATTCGAAAACAAAATTAAAATAACTAAAGTGGTCTCTTTAAAATCCACAGATTCTTTCTTAGTTCTTCAATTATGTGTTTAAACATCTTCAAGAATGAGTAGTAAAAAAGCTTGCATTTTTAAACACATAGGAGGAAATTGGTAACATGACAAGATATGTTAATAGGGAACTGTACTATATAAATCTCATGGAATTACTTATTAAAAGTGTAGTTTTCTTTAAAAAATTCAAAAACACAATGAATTAAAGAAGAATGTTCCCTAAAGTGTTCATTTTACAGACTAACATTGTGCAAATATGTGTGATGGCAGGGCAAGGTAGTGAACTACAGTCAACTGATGACTGCAGAGGAGATCTGTGAGAGCTCAACAAAGCTCGTAACGTTCATCGACTTGGCCGGCCACCGAAAGTACCTGCGCACCACCATCCTTGGACTTACAGGCTACTCCCCGCACCACGTCATGCTGGTGGTGAGCAGCAGTGCGGGCGTCTTGGGCATGACCCACGAACACCTGGCAATCGCTATGGCACTAGATGTGCCCTTTTTCATCGTTATAACCAAGACAGACAGAACCTCACCCCACGACACCCTACACAGCTTAGACAATATGCTCAAGTCTGTTGGTTGTAGGAAGGTAAACAACTTCATACTTTTGTTAAGTAATAATGATTGGATTGAAAGATTCTATACATGTCTTCTTAAAAACTTCCACAGTTGCACATTAGTTTAAATTTTCGGGAATATTACTTTTTCATTAATGTCTCTTCATATTAAAAATAAATATTTTTGAAAATTCAAAACAATTTGCAACTTTGGAAGCTTGAAAAAGTGGGAAGTGTAAAAGTGTAGAAAGAAAAAAGAGAAGTGTTTTTCTTTATACCTAGGCCTAACCTAACTATTCTTTCGGATTGGCTTCTTAACTATCTCTTTACATTCTTTTAGAGTGTTTCTACACTGTTTTAATAAGCTAATATTTCCCCAAAATATGCTTCAGTAACTTAATTTACTGTATAAAATTGTAAGAATCATAAACAATTTGAAATTTGAAGTGTTTCGTATTTTGTTTATTATTCCTTAATGTAATCGTGGATGATCTTGTCTTCTGTTACATTTTCATTCCTCTCTACGCAATTGCACATGCACGCTGTAAGGGCTCTCGTTAGACATTATTTTATTGAGAAACTTACTTCAACTCAATTTTTAATGCTTGTAAAAGCTGATGCTCACACTTTAAAATTAAATATAATATTTCTAGCAAACAATATAAAATGGTAAATGCTTTTTTAATTTGAATGTGGTAAGTTTGGTAAAATATTTATTGCAATAAATAAGATCAATATTGATTTTAAGCAGGTTAACCAACTTAATTCTATAAATAAATAGTAACTAAACTAAAGCTAGTTTTGTAGCTAAACGTATTATTTAATACGAGATTTAAATATCTTAGGTTTGAAAACATTTAATATAATAATATATTCTTGGTATTACATTTTTAATTTAACATAAATTATTATTTTAGAAAGGGACCAGGTAAAAATAGTATCATTCATTTATTTAGTAATCTTCTTAGCTATTTTTATTTTCATTGCATTGTCATGGCAATACAAGTAAACAACTTCAATCATGTATAATTCAAAATGGACTACAATATTGAATAAATTTACCAGGCTAAAGTGGTTTTAAAGTATTATTACGTTATTAATGTGAATTAAAATTAATTTTTAACAATTTGCTAAGTAACCAAATGATTTTTAATTTTTAAATGCTGATATTATCTCAATTAAATAGACTATGCTTACTGTTGAATTTAAAAAATAAGTTATTATTAAGTTTATCAAGTGGAAGCTCAAAAATGACGAGCTTACAAAATTTTGATCTCGATTTTGAGCTTAAGCGACAAGCTTGGCTCGAAGTTTGGAGTACGAGTACTCGCAGAGTCCTAATCTCTTCCATTCTTCTGCTTTCACTTGTACATTATCTACTATCTGCTCCTCCTCTCTCTTTTTTGGTCCTCCTTGCGGGGTTTTCCTTGCATACTTCATCTTCACCATTCTCTTTTGTATTATTTCTTTCTCCATCCTCACTACATTCCCATACCATTTCAGTCTCGCTTCCTCTACTATCTCATGTATTCCTTGTTCCTCAATCTTTCCCAGATAACTTAATTCCTTATCCTGTATCTCCTCGTAAAAGCTAACATACTCTTCACAAACTTTATTCCCATGCCCTCCTATTTCATAGTCTCTCCTACAATCACTGTCTATGTTTCTAATGCATATGTGACTATGGGTACAAAGTACGCCCTATACAGCACTCTTACCCTTCATGAGCACTTCTCATTCCATAACATGTGTCTTGCATACCTTTATAACAACTCCTCCCGCTGCCTTCTTCTTATTGGCTCCTCTCTACTCTCACCCTTTGTCTCAATACACTCCCAAGTTATTTTACACTCTGTACTAGTCTAAACTATACTCCATCCGATTTTATATAATTACTAGGTTTAATTCTTTTCTTTGTCCATGTCATCGCTTTATACTTTGCCATGCTAAATTATATTCTACACTCTTGTATTTCCTCATTCCATTCTTGTAGCTGTTCCTGTGTTTTCTCTTCCTTCTACCTTCTTACCATCAAATCATCAGCAAACATCCATGGCTTTCATTCTCACCTCCCCAAGTCTCCTAGCCACTTTTTATCCATGACCATTTCCATTAGCGTTGCAAAGAATAATGGTGAGAGAACACTCCCTTGCTCACTACTTTTTTATTTAAACACACTGTTTACCATTTTTCTTAACATATTTAATAGAAATAACTTGCCCTATTGTGCTCTTAAGGTGAATCACAGTTTTTAATAAGGAAAAACAATTTGAGATCAAAAGAATAACTAAATGGTTGGCTACATTGTTTTCTAGACTCCTCGCCTATCCTCCAAAGAATTTGAGTCTTAGAAGATTCCATCCCTAGTCGCGATAATAACACCAAACATGGCTAGTAGAAATTATGATTAGACTAACCACTAGTGTGCCGGTACCTTATAATTTTGGAAATTAACTTTTGAACATCGTTTTTGTTTTCCTCCAACACATCATAGTACCCATTTAAGCTATATTCATACATTAATTACATTGATGGTATAGGGATGGTGAAGGTAGAGCTTTTTAGGTATTGTATCTGCATTTGCATGGAGAGACTGTAGGAAAACATTTAGGAAGAACCACCTTCTGCACCCCAACTGTAATTTAAACCCTGATCTCCATGTCATTGACAATCCAGTATTAACATTAGATTGATATGTTTAACCATCTGATGCTTCTATGTCTTATTTAATGCATTGCTTCATTTAATCGGCAGGTTCCACTAATAGTAACAAATGAAGATGATGTGATCACAGCCGGATCCAACCAACTCTCAGAGAACATTGTCCCTATCTTCTGTGTGTCAAGTGTGAACGGCAAAGGTTTGGAGCTGCTCACAAAGTTTCTGCATGTACTCCCCCCAGGGGTCAGTTTGAAAGAAAGAGAGCGCATGGAGCAGGTAAGCTAACTAAGTGACTATTTAAACTAAAGCATTGTTTGTCAACTAGGGGCAGGTGAATGTTTACACGCTGAAACATTATTAGGCATATTATTAAGTACCCAATGACCAAGAGGTGTATTAAAACCGTTTTAAAACACTTTAAAATAATATAATGAAACTTAAAAATAGCTCCAAATTGCTTTAGTTAATGAAATATTAAAAGGATTGGGACAAAGAAAAATGTAGATCTTAAAGTTAACATTTAAAATAATATTAAAATAATTCATATAAGTGAAAGTAAGTGACAAAATGTGAAGTAATGGTAATGACAAGGAAGAAAATAAAGCCTTGAATAAAGCTATAAAGTTGGATTTAGTAGAGCTTAGAAAGTTACCGAGTGTAAAATATCTTGGAATTGTGATTTAGACAAAGGATGGGAGTAGGGCAGAGGTAATAAAAATACAACAGCAGGGGTAGTTGTAATATAGGTGTGTAAGACCTGCTATGGATAGGAGAAAGTCCCCTTGAAGTGTAAGGACAAAGGGTGGGAGTAGGGCAGAGGTAATAAAAATACAACAGCAGGGGTAGTTGTAATATAGGTGTGTAAGGCCAGCTATGGAGAGGAGAAGTCCCCTTGAAGTGTAAGGAAGTGTTGTTTAGGGTTTAACCATTGTCACAAATGCAGCAAAGAGATGGACATTGAATGGAAGATAAACAAGGAAAACTGAGGTCATGGGAATAAAGTTTGTGAAGAGCACGTTAACTGTCCCAAGGAGAAACAGGATCAGGAAGAAAATTATCTGGGAAAAAGTGGGGGTAGAGGGGAATACATGAGATAGCAGAGGTAACAAGACTGAGATGATATGGGGCTATGGGCATGTAATAATGAAGGAAAAGAAGAGAATACCAAATTTAATGGGGGAGATGAAGTATGTAGAAAAAGTGGAAGGGGCATATAACACAAAATGTGCAAATGAGAGGGGAGGAATGGAAGTGATTAAAGGAAGAAGATTGGTTGATGTAGAGAGGAAGATGGGCATTTTACTAAATTGACCCTGCCACAGGCTAGAAAATGATGATGATGGAACGGAAGGGAGCCAACCTGAAATATTGATGCCATAGGATAGGTTTTGATGGATATATTCCTTTATCATAAAAAGAAACACTTGAAAATACAAATACTAGTAGTTATGTAAACAGTAGATTTCTCTATGGATTTCAAGTTTAAATATCTACTATAATTTCTCCTTGAATTTAAAGTTTATATTTTTCCTATGAGATCAAGCTAGACAGAAAAAAAAATTAATAATATAATCATTATATTTGGAAGAAGGTGATTCTTCTTTATAACAAACAGTTTAAATTTCCTCAGCAAAATAACATTAGCACTAACAGTGAAACAACCTCCCAATAACTAACTTTCTCAGTAACATAAATGAACACTTCTTAATAATAATATTTATGCTTAACAATCTTGTGAAAAGCAACATTGAGCCACCTTATTGTTAAACAGTGTGTGTGTGTGTGTGTTTTTGTGTGTGTTTGTGTGTGTGTGTGTGTGGTAAATTTTTTATTATTAGTAACTGAAAAAATAACCTAGATTCAATTATATATAATTGTAGAAGAAAAACTCAAAATATTCACTTTCCCTATGAAGCATTGATATTTACTTGTTGCTGACCTTGACATTTTTTCTGAGATAGAGAGAGAAACATATTTTTCCTAAAAATAAAAGACGTTAGGCATTTTAATTTTTAAGGGGTACAATCAGTTTTCCCAGAAAGGTAGCTGTCTTGCCTTAACCGATTACAGTATGACCATAGAATCTCCACCATAATCTAACCTATCAAGGTAAACTTTCTACCTTACAGGATAAATTGGTTTTACATAAGACACTTTTGCACTAATGTCTACTTAATACAGTCTTGTCCTTATATATGTGTGTTATGCTACACTTTCAAAGACATGCCTTTATATACCTTCTTAATAAGCCTCCCTCCTCTATTCAACAATTAGTTTTCTCAGTTGTCTACTATAACATTTCATTGGCCATATATCTACACATTTACTGAACGAGTTTTAATAAGTCTCAACCCCTGATATTTTATTTTAGTAGTTAGATAATAAGGATACTTTTATGTTTATTAAAAACTGAATTGTAAGCACAAGGTTTTTTTTAAATCTTAATATTCCTTTCTATTGTATTAATTACTAACATTAATTTGTTGTTTTGTTGCTATTTTTAGGAGTTGTGTGAGTTCCAAATTGATGAAACCTTCAGAGTTCCAGAGATAGGCACTGTGATTGGTGGCTTACTGACTAAAGGTGTAGTCAGTGAAGGTTCTAGTTTAGTAATAGGTGGGTTAATTAACTTGTTCAATGAAATATTAATCATAGCATCATCATCAATCATCATCATCATCAACAACAACTGTTTCCAGCCTATGGCCAGGTCGATTTAGTAAAACACCTGCCATCTTCCTCTTTCCTTCTACTGTTCTTTCTTCTTTAATAATAATTTAATCTTTTCCATTCTTCTCCCTTAACTTCAACACTTTATGCTTTCTGCTCCTCCCATCTCTTTATTGGTCTCCCTTGCTATCTTTTTCTTACATACTTCATTTCAACATTTTCTTTGGCATCCTCTCTTTTTCCAACCTCAATACATGCCTGTGTTGCTCCTCATGACAGCTAGCATGCTCCTCACAAACTTCATTCCCATGACCTCTACTTTCCTAGTCTTCCTTACATTATTATTATTACCGCATCTTACTACCCGTTCGGGTTATACACACTTACGCTAACGTGTAATAGTAGGGGGATTGTGAGATGAAATGGAGGACCTACAGTTTAACGTGGGATCCAAACCACGGTGGAGGCCTGGCATTCCCCACATTCACAATATGTCTTGTCAGAGGTGGAGGAAGGGTTTGGTAATCAGATAAATCTGTGCCGGGACCGAGGATTGAACCCCGGACCCCCAGCACAGAAGTCCGACACCTTACCCCTACTAGACCACCAGGTGACCAATCTTCCTTACATTCAATGTCCATATTTCTGCTGCGTATGTGACTAAGGGTAATACTTTCTCTAGCTTTTTAATGTGAGTAGATCTCAAGCAAGCTTTTCTTAGCTACCGAGTGTTGACTTGATCTTGAGCTTAGATTTAGAAAAAATATAATTTTAAATCTTAATTATATTAATAAAAAAACAAATAGGTATTAATATTATTTTTAATACACTGTAATAATAATATAAATATTCATTTTAATACAATTCAACATTGTCTAAAGCACAGCTGTTCGATTGGTGTTGAACTCATACCAGAGAGAGAAGTTAGAGCATTCGTGATTTTTAAGATGTGTAAAATACTCGCCACAATTTTAACGTTCACACTTCCTACCTTGCTGCACAACACCTCGCAAGTCGCCTTCTCATAGATCATCACACCGTTATTAGCCAAAACAATGTTGTCAACTACACCACTGTAATATCCCACATCTTCCCCCCTCTAATTTCACAAAGTCTCTTCACCAGCTTTATTTCCCATCAAGGGCGTGAAGCTGGTGTAGTTGAACCACACACTTCCAAATGGCACTCTCTTCCTAGAGGACTCATACCAGGGGCTTCCTCACTAGCTAGGTTCACAGCTGCAGGGGTTTGGGCTTCTTGCTTCAGATCCGGGTCACTTGATATGTCCTCAGGAACAGGTTCAAGAATATTGGGGCATTAGGCTCCAAGCAGTGCTCGTCACCCTTTTTCTTCATCAGTACTTCCGGGTAGCTTTCTGATTGATCCTCATGTTGAATTCAGGTCATATTCAGGTGTGAACATAAACCCAGATACGCCGTGGTCAGAGTATATTCTTAACACTGACCCACTTGGATTCGTTTTTCCTATAATTCTTCGCCCAGACTTGGTCACCCACAGAATAACGACTATTGTTGGGACTATCTCCCCCATAGGCTTCCCTCTGTTTATCTTGAGCTTGCTGCACTCTGCTTTATGTCGAAGGGGGCAAAGTAGGTCCAAACAATTCATCAACTGCCTTCCCATCATTTGGGCTGGTTAAATCTCGGTGGTTGCATGTGGAGCATTTCTAAAATCGAGCAGGAACCTTTTTAAGGCTGCGTCAAGTTGGGATGGAGCAACTGCCTCCAGAGCTGTTTAGAGACAGCACTTTGCGGTCTTTACCATATTTCCTGTGTCACCATTTGTTTTTTGCCAAAATGGGGCTCCATGCTTCCATTGGACTCCATTTTTCCTTAGGAATGTCTGGAATCTCTCACTTTCAAAAGATGAGTAGTTGTACAAGACGAGGTATACCGGTAAACCAAATTGGGTAAAAACCTGCCGCAAAAACTGGATGGTCGTGGCTGCAACATAGACAATGTTGAGAACATTTCCAGCCACTTAGAGTAAGCGTCTATGATGACGAGGTAGTATTGACCCTAAAAAGGTCCTAGGTAATCAATGTGCAGGTGTTCCCATGGTTTTGTTGGCCACTCCTTGGTATCAATTCAGTCTTTGGTGGCAGGCTGGACATATCACTAGTTCAGCAATGTCCTCATCCAGTTTTGGCCACCAAATGTATGAGCGGCTAAGAGCCTTGGCTTTGCCAATGTCTAGATGAGTTGCATGTACTTCTTGCTTCCCTCCAAAAGTTTTGGGTGGGGAAACAAAACACAAAACTAAGGGTGGAGCTCATGTTCTATCAGTTATTGCTGAGCCATCACTGTCAATCTCTTTTGTAGACAGTCCTCTTCTTTGTTTTTGGCAAACTTGGTCAGGATGGGATGGGGAAGTGGCTGTTTTACCATGTCCATGTCTTGTAGAGAGACAATTTGGGGAGAGCAAGTTACTTATTGTGCTCTGTCTATCAACAGTGATTTGTTGGGTTCAAGTGAAAGAGCAGGTAAGATTTAGAGTACAGCTGGGATATTCTTCTCTCTTTCGAGGGGGGGGGGGGGGNGGGGGGGGGGCAGAAGTAGCTTGCCAAGGTCAACCATTTATGAGGGTTCAGTGTGGCTGTTGTTGATGAGCCAGACAGGGAGTAGAGTATAAGGGGTGTTAAATTTAGAGAAAACATTTAATAAAAGTTGTATTTTTTTCACTATGCACATAATTAAATATAAAACACCATTTTCAAAAGAAATTAACCATTAAAAATAATTTCCATCAACAATTAAATTAAATTAAATATTTTATATTAATTCAAAATTTTGTTATTTGATTTGATAAAAAAAAGGCTATTCCCATACACTTTTATTTATTTTATTATTTTTATTGTTTTTATTACCTTTAGCATTTTTTTTTGCACCAAGTCTTATTTATTACTCACTCTGATTATACACCTATGTACTAATTACTCTAGTGTGTTAGGAATGAGAAAGATTGAATTTAGAGGTGTGCCTGCATTTTCATGGATAAAATGGGAGACCATTTAGGAAATCCCACCTTTAATACACCCGGCCAAATTCAAACCAAATATCCCCGTCATTGGTAGTCTAGTCTATTGCGAGAGTGGTGCCTTAGACCATGCAGCCACCGAAGAGGGTTTTAATAATATTATATCTATAACAAGTCTTACCATATTAGTTTAGAAATCAATATATTTAAATATAAGATTATTCTTTAGGGTAATTTTAAAATTTCCTGTTCCCATCCCATATCCTGATATTTTCACTCATTCTCTGTCTCGTTCTCGTCCTGAAATAAAAAAATCATTTCTGTCCACCCATACTTTAAATAATTGATGGTTTTCATAACAATCTGGTCTTTGTGGCTGTTAATAACTGTTTATAGTCAAGCGGCAAATTATTATCGTTGTCCAGAACATAGTGAATTGTCTCATCTACATCTTCGTGAACATTAGGTCGCTCGGGCAGTAGTGCCCTTGACAGCCAATCAGCAACATTCTGGGAAGATATTACTTATCCAACATCATAACTGTAATTCAATATCAGAGCCCATCACTGTAATCTGTTTGCTGCACATGCTGGAATACCATGCTTTGGACCAAAGATATCTTACAAAGGCCTATTATTGTTCACCAAAGTCCACTCCCTTCCAAATAAGTAAGCGTGAATAAGTTAGCGCCGAAAATGAGCAAGCGGCTTGCAAACGCTAGTGACTTCTCTTCACTGTTAGGATATCTTTGTGAAATCACTGCATCAAGTCTTAGGTCAGACCCATCAACTGATAGACTAACCGGATGCTGTGAGTTAAAATGAGCCAGCGATCGGTTAGTTTGAGCTACCTCTTTGATCTGGCAGAGTGCCTTTTTACAACGCTCATCCCACTCCCACGGCACGTCTTTACGCAATAACTTGTACGAGGAACCCAGAATTGTGGCTAGAGAGGAAAAAACTTTGATAAATAATTTATAAATCCTAAGTATGATTGCAGCTTCTTCACGTTCTTTGGCTTGGTAGCTTCTAAAATTGCACGAACCTTGTCTTCAGTTGAATGCAAGCCATCTGTGTTAATCCTGAAGCCGAGATATTCCATTGAAGATTTACTTATCTCGCATTTCTCTATGAACAAGGTCAACCTACAATCTCCAAGTATTTCCAAAACCTTGGCGAGTCAAAATTTGAGTTGTGCTAGGTCTTCATCCCTTATTAGAATGTCATCAACTAGCTCAGTGGTACCTTCTAGACTACCAAGTAAAATGTCCATTATTTTCTGGGACTTGGCGCAAGCACATGCGACCCCAAAGGGCAAGCGGGTATATTTGAACAATCCTTTTGGTGTGGTTATTGTCGTGAGCAATTGAGATGTCTCCTCTAACTAAAATCGTCGATAAAAGTTGGACACATCGAGCTTTGCTAACAATTTGCTGCCCTGGACTTTGTGAAACATCCTTAATCCGAGGAAGAGGATGCTGATCCACTTGTAAACATGGATGTAACGTCAACTTATATTCGTCATAGATTCGAATTCCCACACCTTTTTTCATCACGGAAACTATAGGCGATCCAAATTGACTGTAGTCCACAGGCTCTAGAATCTCATCTTTCAAAAGTTGGTCAATTTCAGCGGCAACCCCCTCTTGAAGAGCAAGTGGGATAGCACGAGCATTCATAAATTTGGGCTTAGCATCCTGATGCAGAGACAATGGCAATTTTCCTTTGTTAAACTTACCAAGAGGGTCTGTGAAAGCCTCTGGAAATTGCTGAGAAATTCCTTGAAGCATATGCTCCATGTTGTCTTCTGAGAAGAACACCGGCTGCACCATCTTGTTACAGTTGGTGTCTATAGTGCGAAATCCCAATTCACTAAACCAGGCCCTTCTCAGCAGCGATGAGCCATCTGACTCTACCACAAAAAATTGACGGTTCATTATATTCGACCTTGACAGTGATGGTACCTAACGATATCGATTTTTCCTTGAAATACGAAACAAAGGTTTTGGAAGTTGGAGTTAGCACTAAATTAGGGAACTTTTCAGTAAACCATTTCAATGGTTCTATTGTTTTATAATAAATGAAATTGATAAAACTAAAGAAAAAGGAAAAATAAACTACCAAGAGTAAATTTGATGAAGAAAGCCCACCTAAGGAAAGAGGGAAAATGTGAAAAGAATCCAAAGCACAAAGTTGACATCTTCCTTCTATCTTCTATATTAGAAATAGTCACACACAAATTTTAATGCAAATAGAATAATATTTCAGCATTGTTGCCTTCATCAAACACAAAGAATAAAGAAGAGTACAAATAACTCTTGGTTAAAGATGATCAATGTGCTATATATAACTGGAAAGAGGGAAATATAATATGGCTTTTACACTAAATATAAGAACAAAGTTTAAACTGGCAGCCCCTTGAAGAAAATTGGTTGTAGCCACCCACTTCCTCAGCCAAGGTTTTGTTTTATTGAAAATAATGTACAGTAAGTAAAAGCAGCATTTTTCAACCAGTGTGTTGCAGGAGTTTGTTAGAAGATCAAAGTGAAGTGAGAAAAAGATTAGAGTAGTAAAAGTAAATCTGGAAAAACCTCTTTTCACTCTTTAAGGTATTTTGTACATGTATTTGGAAGAAGGTACAGTAAAGGTGGATAGAAATGTATGAAAAGGAAAGAACACAATATGGCCTTTATAATGAAAATAAGACCACAGTTCACACTTTATATTGCTGCCACTGGGCAAAGAGGTAATAACTTCCTCTTGAAGAAAATCTATAATTATTGACAGTAAGTGATAGGGAAGGAAGCCTGTTTTAAAGGAGAGTTATATTAGACCTAGACTAGGATTATTTTTAAATGGATGTGCTGCTTCACACTGGTGTTCAGTGAAGGTTCAACAGGTCTATATTGGGAGTTTTGTAAATGATAAAAAAAAAACAAGTGAGAAATAAACTGTACGACACAATTGCACAAACGTCCTCATATTGTGTATTATAGATTCGAAGAAAATTTTCTAAAGTAGGTTTTGAATAAACTATCCTTAAGTAAGTTTTCCTCATAAAAACAAACACATCTTGATAATCATAATAATCACTTGTTATATATACTTTTTTAAACAAATTGTTGAAATATTTTTAGCAAATTTCAAATATGAGTTAGTTATTTGTAAGATACCCTAAAATTCTTTGTAATTTTAAATAAAAAAGATTTTTTTTTGTTTATCATAAAAAAACTATTCCCACTTATCCTTTTTGAACTCAATCTTCAAGTAAAAGACAATAAAGAACCTCTAAGGGGTGTCACTTCTAGAGATAAGTTTTAAGTGCTTTCAAACATAGAATATTTAAAGCATAGCAAAAATGTAAAGGGTGTAAAACATAAAGAGAAAAGTTAAGGAGTTTCAACCTAAAGAATATTTAAGAGGTTTCATACATAGAGGACATTTAAGAAGGCTAAAAAATTATATTTTTATTTTTTGCGCTCTTCCAATAGTTAAAATATAAAATAACATTTTCAAACAAAATTAACTAGTAGAAATAATTTCCACCAAAATGTATAAGATTAACTATCAATTTGTATTTTTCGATATTTGTTCAAAATTGTTCTATTAGATTTCAATAAAAAGATACTATTTGCACACCCCTATCTACATTATTATGTTTTTATGATAGTTTTTACTATTTATACTACATTTAATAACACCCAATCTTTTACAAGTTGTACCATATTAGTTTAAAACTCAAAATATATTTTTAATCTAAAATTATTCTAAATCTTCATTTTTATATATTTCCTATTCTAATCCTGATCTTGATATTTTGATTCATTTCCTGTCCTGTTTTCATCCTAATATAAAAATGTAATTCTCATATAGCCTTACTTATTAGTAAACTACCAATTATTTGTGGAGTAGGGTCAAAATCATGACATTCTGTTGTATAGCCCTTTAAAATCTAAATACCAATTTTGAACAAAATTCAACTGGTTTGGATCCATGACGAGGGACAGACAGACAGACAGGCAGGCAGAATTGTAGAATTCACTTTTTTGAGTTCAGGCTTATATATTACATAAATATTCATAATAATCTCGAAATCAATTTAATTCACATTTACAATACTTTCTTTTGCCACAAGAAAGTTAAAAATTGAGTAATACAAATAAATATTTTGAAATCCATGATCAACATTATTTTGTAAAATAACAGAATTGTTAGAATTTTAACTTTGAATTCTTAAACACAATCTTAACACTATAGATTTAAAAGATAAAAACATTTGCCTAAAATAACTAATGGTGTTCTTGAAAATTTTAGTGGCTTGTTAAGTGCAGGCCTACTTTTTTTTTTCCATGACTTACGTCTTTCGTACCATGATTTAGAGGGTTGAAAATATTTGTCCCAGGCACTTAATTCATGGTTGCAGGAAATAAATTTTCTATAGTGGGAACTTTGAATGTTTATAGGATAATTAAGGAAAATAATTGTAATAGTTCAATTGGTACTTTTTTTCTGGTAATTTCGGGCCAAATAAGGCAAAGAATAATGACATATTCTACCTAGTAAAATTATGTATCTTTTTAAAACATTAATTCTAATCAAAATCAACACAATTGATCATTATTTACACAAAAAAATTATTCAATTTTTTTAATTTATTTTGCCTTTGGAATAAGATACATTAAAAAAATTCTACAATAAACTTTAAATATATATATTTTGATATTCATTTTAATGTGCCAGTAAAAGTTCATAAAAAATGTCTCATGATATTTTTTGTATGCATTGATCCCTTTCAATTAATGATGTCAATCTCGAAACTTTCAATTCTTACCAGGAATGAATTAATTGAGATTCAATCTTAAGTCATATCATAATTTCAATAAATTTCTTAGTTTTCAATTTTTGGTAAATGTTCAACAAAATACCCTAAATGATTTTTTATAATTATGGAAATTGTAAAATCTAAGTAATTGAAAGTTCTAGCATCTAAACAAAATTACATTATTAATAGTTGAGTAATTTTTTATTGTAACCATTAATAGTAGGAATTTGCAAGAACCTCTTTTTCATTTCGAGGCGAGAATATAAAAAAGTATCAAGACACGAGAACGAGGCCAGAAAACGTCCTTTAATGTCCTTTGAAAGAACAAAAATGTAAATTAGGTTTATTAAAGTAAATATATAGTTTATAAAGTTCGTTTTTGACATTTGAGCTGGTGTTTGCTTTAGATATTTTTATAGTTAATTCAAACACTTAGGATATAACACACACACATTTTAAATTCAATTAATGAAATACTGATAGGTAATTACAATGAACGCCATTTATAATTTAATTTTATAGTGTAACACCTTATATTGCCAAAGATTGATATTGAAAAACAATATTTATAACCAAAAAATTTCTTAATAAAGGCTGTTTTTTGGGGGGAAATGTGGGCTATTTTTGGGTTATTAAGGTATTGTTGGAAAAAATAAATTCTCGGTTAATTTTTTTATTTCCTTAGGGCCATTATTTCACTATTTTTAATTTCCCAGATTTTCGAGATCTATCTTTTAACTTTCGAGACGAGATCGATATATTTATGTCTCGAATTTTCGAGGTTTGCGCGTCCCTAAATTGAATAGTTCCTATTTCTGTTTCAATTCAATGCTGGAAAATTGTAAATGTACTCAACCTAGCCTTTGTGTAATTTTGAGAAAATCTAACCTGGATGTTTTGTCTAAGATTTTTTTTTATCATTGTATTATTGTAAATGAATAACATTTTTTTAATTTAAGGTCATATGAATGGAAAAGTGTTGACTTTATAAATGTTGAGACATCAAAATAGAGGATTTAAAAATTAAAGTAAAAATTTAAGAACCATAAAGAATCAAGAAAAATATGACTTCTCTACTTTTCATCACCACCACATTTATTGCATAATATGTGTCTCCCTACATCTCCCCTATCCATCTTGTTGTGTGTAGCCTAATGTTGATGATGTTTAGGTCCTCTGGATGATGGCAAGTTTCTGCCAGTCCTAGTGCAGTCCATACACCGCAACAAGGTCCCATGTCGTGTAGTGCGAGCTAGCCAAAGCGCCTCTCTGGGGCTAAACAAGTGTGTGCCTGGCTTACGGGCGGGCATGGTGCTGCTCAGTACCAGTGGGGAGCCCACAGGATGCTTCTTCTTCCAGGTCAGTCAGAAATTAGGTTCAGTCACTCTACTGTATTGGGAATTAGGTGTGTCATGGGCATTTTCTTTATGTGTCAAAAATCTGGTTCAATCTTGAGGGATCTCCTATATAAGTATAATAGTAAACACACAGGCGTGCTCTAACTGTCATTCTTACTTAGACTGGATTATTGATAGTGAGGAGATCCAGGATTGAATCCCAGTCGAGTTTTAAGAAGGTGGTTTTCCCTAAATGGTTTCTAACTCAACTGTACATATCCTATAAAATTATATAATTCTAATCTCTTATAATTAGCATAGTTAATATGAGTATTTAACTCAAATGTTTACTGAGATTGGGTTTATAAAACCTTAGGCTATTTGTTTTTATATGTAGACATGATTTTGCAACCGTCTATTACAATATAACTGATTTAATATGTATGAAATAAAGTGCATTGATCAAAAACAATTGGTAATAAATAAAATGATAGAATATTAGGAAAATGGTAGAGCACAAATAAAACTAAGAACACTAACATATCTACACACACTTCAATATTTCAATGCTATTATAGCATCTTCCTCAGGAAGTAGTAGAAGACTACCACCACCACCAACACCTGAGGAAGATGCTATAATAGCATTGAAATATTGATATGTATGTAAATATGTGTTAGTGTTTTTACTTTTATTTGTGCTGTACCATTTTCCTAATATATCATTTTATTTACTACCAATATAACTAATTTTATAAGGAAAACCTCTTTTCGCTTTACGGGGTAATTGTATTATATTTGGAAGAAGGTACAGGACAGGTGGATAGAAACATATAAAAGGGGGACAAACACAATATGGCCTTTACAATGAAAAGAAGAACACAGTTCACACTTTACACTGCTGCCAATGGACAAAGAGGTAATGGATGTCTCTTAAAGAAAATTGATCGTCACTGCCCAATCCACCGACCTAGGTTTCATTCTATCGGAACTCATCAGGGAGGAGTGTGGAACACGCAACGCAACTTCTCTTTTAGGAAGTTGCGTTGCGTGTTCCACACTCCTCCCTGATGAGTTCCGATAGAATGAAACCTAGGTCGGTGGATTGGGCAGTGACGATCAATTTTCTTTAAGAGACATCCATTACCTCTTTGTCCATTGGCAGCAGTGTAAAGTGTGAACTGTGTTCTTCTTTTCATTGTAAAGGCCATATTGTGTTTGTCCCCCTTTTATATGTTTCTATCCACCTGTCCTGTACCTTCTTCCAAATATAATATAATATAACTAATTTATAATTGCTGGCCATTTGGACCATATATAGTCAAATTTTTATATTAACTGGAAGCTAGAAAAGTCACTACTTTCAAGTATTCATGTTTCAAGTCAAGTTATATGGAATCGTCACTTTTGATAGTCATTATCATTATTTAGAGAAATTGTTCTTTAGTATAAATTATTTGTAAAGATAGCATTTTGGTTTTGAAAAATCACTGTTTGTAGCATTTATATTTTTAAAATTACCATTATATAGCTACCTTACCTTGGTGATACTGGAGTATAAATTGTTTGGATAGAACACAAAAATATTTTTAAGGACAAGCTTTCACTGTCACGGACAGTTTCATCAGGTCAAGAGAGTAGACTCTTGTAGTACTCTCTTGACCTGATGAAGCTGTCTGTGACAGTGAAAGCTTGTCCTTAAAATGTGTTTGTGTGTTGTAAGGTAAGTGTGCTGGCTATCCCTCTTAATTTAAACCATGATTTAGCCTAATACTCTACTCCAAATAACCATTAGATAGCAACATGACAGGCATATGGGTTTAGTCATATAAAGACAACTTTCGTTTTCAGATACTGGCATACACCAGGGCAATCTAGTTTTTGTATAGGAATGTCTACTTTCAAACACATTTTCACAATATCGATTATGAAGACAGTATTTTCTGTCTTGGCTTTCTTCACCCTTTGGTTCGTTTCTAAAATTGTGCTCTGTCATTTGCTGCAGCCAGCGACCCCTGCCCCCAATGTAGAGAGGACATGTTTCTTCAGAGTATCCAGTTTTTCCCACTCCAGACTACTGTCTACATACACCACGCAATGATACGAGCATCTGCCCGTGTACGATCAAATAGTCATCGGAAGAATGCACTATGCATTGATTGTCTTCGCTAGGCAGTAGACACCCTCACAAGCTCACTTACAAGGGTTCACTGGTGGAGGGAGGGGGAGAAGCCAAAGGTGGATGCGCGAGGGGAAGGGGGTCTATTTTTTGGCACTGTATTGTGCGATCCGCTCGTGATTTTACAATGGAAAAATATTAAGAAATACCAATCCAAAGCGCTTCAAATGTGTTTCCTAGGATGACCCGTATTAAAAAAAATTAAATCTAACAAACTGTCCTAATTTATATATATATTTAATTAGAAATCGATGTTACTTCGCTCATAAAGGCTTTTATCGCTGAAACAGCTGTTTATCGCTTTATATTGCAAATATAAAATTCCTCGAAAATTTAACCAAACCATATGAAACATGAGCATTTAGAAGAAAAAAACTATTTTGATAACTTAATTTTTATCGCTCTTATTGCTAAAACAAAAAAACTATGTATCAATACCTATAAAATAACACTAATAATAAAGTAAAATTATATTAATGTTTAACACAAAAATATGTTTGTATTTTCTACATTATATATACTAAACTAAAGACATGAGACATGGAAAGTAAATTTTAAACAACATTTCCCTTGCAATATAATGGGAAACTGCTAATAGTTTAAAAAGACTATATAATACAATAACCTGATAGATTTATATTAATTAAGTATACCTGTGCGGAAATGACATTTTGACTTTGGGAAGTAACAATTTTCCATGAAAACGAGACGAGAAAAAAAATTAACATAATTTTCCAATTACACTTATATTTATTTTTCAGATTTATGATTTCAATCTTGACTTGGCATTCCCAACAATTTCAATCTAAACTTGGCATTCCCAACAATTTCAATAAAAGGATAATTGATTGTACACTCAAAATTGTTATATTAAATTATTTTTAAAATGTAAGTTTACCAAATGAATACTAAATATTATTTTGTATTACAAGTGTTGAGAAAGGTTTTAATGCAAGGTAAATTAAAAAGCCTAGGCCTGATGCAACTATTATAAATTTTTAAAATTTTTTTTAAGGTTGACTAAAAAGGTTCATAAATAAAAGCTCATGGCGTGGATTTTAAAAACTTCTTTTACAGTAAAACATCGAGATATTCAAGCTTATCTGAATAAATAAAAGGGAGCCACAGGATCTTCCATAAGAATAACAAAAATATTTATAAATTGAGCCAGTGTACCTGATTACCTTTTACGTTTTAGTTACTAAACACCTCTCAAAAAGCCCTGTTGGACTCCAACTATTATTTTCTAAAATACAAAAGCAAATAAATGTTATTCCAAATAATTATATCTACCTAATAGACAGGTCTTTATAGAAATAAGTGTGGTGGAATTGTATTTCAAGCATAATTTGGTATTTAAAACCCACTTTTATTATTATTTTGTGCTATACATAAATTTTTCTGCCCTAAATCTCATCAGGAATAAATATTAACATCAATTATGTAATATGATTATGTTATTTAATGGCCCTCATTTGTAAGGTAGTTATAAAATAAAAGCTACTATCCACTTAACAGAAAATAAAGGTAATTTGAATATAATAAATTAATATTTTTAATGAAAATTAAATACAAACTTGAAATGGATAGACATGGGGTGTCAAACTCAAAACAGGTTCGATGGTCGCATTATATCATTAAGGATACACTATAAGCCTCACATGGGATTTTTATTTAATATACATATAATACATTTTAAATATTTATACAGAATTAAAAAGATTACCTTTTTTCCCCTCAACCTGTTTTTGTACTCAAGTACACTGATTTCTACAAACATATTTTCTTTTAATGCCGGTGCAAAAGACAAATTTTAAAAAAAAACTTGTCAATTTACATTATTAAAAAAAATGCTAAAATAAAAAATAAATAGCTATGACAAGGATCGTAATAATCAACTTATTTCAAAATTCAAATATGTTTCTTTTTTTTAAAAAAAGTGAATAAAACTATCACATTTACTGTTTATTGGAACTCGTGCATCGCTTCCCACCTACTAAAATATCAAAACCTGGAGAAATAATTTGGCTTTAAACACCCATTGTGTTTTGTAAATGTTAATCCATAAACCGACTTCCTAACTTGAATTTATTCAATTTATCAGGCAGAAAAACTCTTCAAAATGTATGTACTTCCGAACAATGATAGTATTTTAGCTATGTTCATTTTGATTGTGGGATATTTACCACCCAAATACTTGAGTAAAACTCTGTTAGGGTCAGTTTAAACGTTCCCGCGGGCCTATGTTTAACATCCCTGGGATAGACAGTCCTTAACTAGAACTTTTTTTAAAAAAAAATCCCAAAAAATCCTGGGAAATATTTTTCCCCTCCTAAGTTTCGGGAACAACCATTTTCCGAAAGTTCGGGATCCCCCATAGTTCTAGTTTATTTTTATTGTTTTATTGCAGTTAGACATTCATAGATTTTACTTCAAACTTTACTTCTGATTATTTGGAATAATAAAACACTTGGATAACTAATACACTTACCTGGTAAATGCTGTAGTTAAAATAATTTAGACTTAACACTAACATACAATTAAACACATTTAAAAAAATAACCTTTACCTGTCATAGATGGTATCAGATACATAGTAATGTTTTATCTCAACTATGACTTAAAATTTGGAACCTTTCAATAATATTTCATTGTTCAAAATGTAACATACTAGGCTAAATTGTGTGTATTTTTAAATTTCAGTATTAATTAATATTCACTTAATTTAAGATATAAAGATTACTGGAGCTGAACAAAACTAGCCCAATGTGTTCCTTCTACTTAAACCCACATTTTGGTAAACTGTTGAGCAAATTAGTAATTTATTGATAGTGACAGTGACATACTCTTTTTTGGTTCCTCCCTTCCATTTCACTTTGTGTATTAGATTCTTCCCACATTTTTCCTTTTTTCCTTGGTGAGCTTTCATCAATAACGCGAGTCATGGTGGGAGGTAGGATAGAGTCCCAGTAACGTGAGTGATGGCGGGAGGTAGGATAGAGTCCAAGTAACGCGAGTGGTGGCGGGAGGTAGGATAGAGTCCCAGTAACGTGAGTGATGGCGGGAGGTAGGATAGAGTCCCAGTAACGCGAGTGGTGGCGGGAGGTAGGATAGAGTCCCAGTAACGTGAGTGGTGGCGGGAGGTAGGATAGAGTCCCAGTAACGCGAGTGGTGGCGGGAGGTAGGATAGAGTCCCGGCAACGCGAGTGGTGGCGGGAGGTAGGATAGAGTCCCAGTAACGTGAGTCATGGCGGGAGGTAGGATAGAGTCCCAGTAACGCGAGTGGTGGCGGGAGGTAGGATAGAGTCCCAGTAACGTGAGTCATGGCGGGAGGTAGGATAGAGTCCCAGTAACGCGAGTGGTGGCGGGAGGTAGGATAGAGTCCCAGTAACGTGAGTCATGGCGGGAGGTAGGATAGAGTCCCAGTAACGCGAGTGGTGGCGGGAGGTAGGATAGAGTCCCAGTAACGTGAGTCATGGCGGGAGGTAGGATAGAGTCCCAGTAACGCGAGTGGTGGCGGGAGGTAGGATAGAGTCCCAGTAACGTGAGTCATGGCGGGAGGTAGGATAGAGTCCCAGTAACGCGAGTGGTGGCGGGAGGTAGGATAGAGTCCCAGTAACGTGAGTCATGGCGGGAGGTAGGATAGAGTCCCAGTAACGCGAGTGGTGGCGGGAGGTAGGATAGAGTCCCAGTAACGTGAGTCATGGCGGGAGGTAGGATAGAGTCCCAGTAACGCGAGTGGTGGCGGGAGGTAGGATAGAGTCCCAGTAACGTGAGTCATGGCGGGAGGTAGGATAGAGTCCCAGTAACGCGAGTGGTGGCGGGAGGTAGGATAGAGTCCCAGTAACGTGAGTCATGGCGGGAGGTAGGATAGAGTCCCAGTAACGCGAGTGGTGGCGGGAGGTAGGATAGAGTCCCAGTAACGTGAGTCATGGCGGGAGGTAGGATAGAGTCCCAGTAACGCGAGTCGTGGCGGGAGGTAGGATAGAGTCCCGGCAACGCGAGTCATGGCGGGAGGTAGGATAGAGTCCCGGCAACGCGAGTCGTGGCGGGAGGTAGGATAGAGTCCCGGCAACGCGAGTCGTGGCGGGAGGTAGGATAGAGTCCCGGCAACGTGAGTCATGGCGGGAGGTAGGATAGAGTCCCGGTAACGCGAGTCGTGGCGGGAGGTAGGATAGAGTCCTGGTAACGTGAGTCATGGCGGGAGGGAGGATAGAGTCCCGGCAATGTGAGTTGTTGTGGGAGGTAGGATAGAGTCCCGGCAACGTGAGTCGTGGCGGGAGGTAGGATAGAGTCCCGGCAACGTGAGTCGTGGCGGGAGGTAGGATAGAGTCCCAGTAACGTGAGTCATGGCGGGAGGTAGGATAGAGTCCCAGTAACGCGAGTGGTGGCGGGAGGTATAATAGAGTCCCGGCAACATGAGTCATGGCGGGAGGTAGGATAGAGTCCCGGCAACGCGAGTCATGGCGGGAGGTAGGATAGAATCCCATTAACGCGAGTCGTGGCGGGAGGTAGGATAGAGTCCCGGCAACGTGAGTCATGGCAGGAGGTAGGATAGAGTCCCAGTAACACGAGTCGTGGCGGGAGGTAGGATAAAGTCCCGGCAACGCGAGTCGTGGCGGGAGGTAGGATAGAGTCCTGGCAATGCAAGTCGTGTCGGGAGGTAGGATAGAGTCCCAGTAACGCGAGTGGTGGCGGGAGGTAGGATAGAGTCCCAGTAACGCGAGTCTTGGCGGGAAGTATGATAGAGTCGCGGTGGGAGGTACAGGATGACAGCAGAAGAAGAGGGAGGTCAGACAAAATTGCTCTTTACAAAATATGACATTTTCGTAGCTCATTTAACCCACGTACCCAGTTTGGGTAGCCACTCTTCGACTGGCCTCTGATCGAGAAACCACTTTGCTAAATACCCTACACTGCTGCTTGGCCGTGTCCAATGGGAGAAAAGGGAGCTTCCTGTTGGTACGGTAAAACATTAGCGATAGTAGCCGCCGAGCGAGCCAATAGAAAGAGGAGTTCTCATGGGTGCTGAGTACAGTGGGGAACTCGTCACGGACAGTTTAGAGAACATGGACTGTGGAGCGGTCCAGGCAGTAGAAGGACTGGGTGGCGCATCCTGTACTATTGTGGAGGAAAGATACAAGGGCTGACTGAACATTGAGGCACAACAATGTGATTAACATATCTAACGGATTAAATTACTATCACAACATCCAATTTAATTGTTTTAGACTTTTATAAAATGAAAACAACACAAAATAACAATAATTAAACATAAATGACCATACTATATGAAAAGAGTGACTGTATAAAATGAAAATAAAGTGGTAGGGGAGGAAGCCAATTTGAAAGAATAATTAGGCAAGGCCTTTGTAGAAACAAATAAACTTCTCTCTTTAGTTCTTCTTATCACTTTCACAGTTACACGCTAGTTTAAATTTTTGCCAAATATTCCTTTTTCAGTTTAAGAAACAGAAAGAAAACAAATCAGATTAAAGATTAGCTTAGCATTTAAAGAGGAAATGCTAAAAAATAATACACCATAACTTTATTGACTTTAATCCACAAAAATTATTCATTATAAAAGGTTTTTTGAAAAACACATTCTTTATGTGTAGGCCTAATTATTTATTCATTAGGTAAGCAATTTAATAAATCTTGCTGTAAGGTAAGCAATAACGGCCCAAAAATATCTAATGTAGGATGTCAAATAAAAATTTATAATCATATATATTCAAAACTTCATATTCTTATATAAAACTAAACGCACGACAACAAAATAATATTGAAGTGTGTGTGTGTGCGTGTATGGTAGCATTAGTTTTGAAAAAATTAAATAAGTTTAATTAAATTGTATTAATTTATTATTATTATTAAATAACAATAAATATGGATTAAATTGATAAAAAAAATCAAAATAATCGCTTCATAAATAAAGATTTGGCTAATTTTCTTGCAAACCCTTACAAAAACGAGAAAATAGCTGTGGCATTCTTTGCGCACAAAACCTAACCGGCCACTGGCACTATTCACGCACGAATTATGGAATAGGCGTGGCACTAAAAGGGTTAAAAGAGCAAAGAGCTTAGGCCAATTTTTAGAAATAAAACACAATCAATATGTACTATATGCTATTTACTACATTTCATTATCACTGATGATCTTTTTACTATTAATTGTGTACTGTGACCTATGCATTATTCATTATTATTTATGCATTACATCCAGCCTAATCAACCCACTTTATTTTGTTTTAAATAATACATTATTTGAAGATAGGTATATTGAAAATTTCATGTTCTAACTGAAACAACCACTTTATATCTCAAAAATTTAAAAAGTGTTAAAACAGATGAAGCCTTGTATTAGTTTATTTTCACAAGTGCTATGTATTATATGTGCGTGTACCTAAAATTAGTTTACTTTTTTAGGCAACAATATGTGTTCTCTACCACACCACAGCAATATACCCAGGTTTCCAGACAACAGTACACATTGGTAATATTCGCCAAACAGCTGTGATAGAGGGAATAATGGCCACAGGAGGCATTCACACCAATGATCAAGCATCAGCGCTCTTTCGCTTCGTACGGCACCCAGAATATGTCAAAGAAGGCATGAGGCTTCTTTTCAGGGAAGGGCGTACTAAAGGAATTGGAAAAATCACACAAGTATTTCCTATTCAACCACCGTAAACATTAGGCAACTAGATGAAAATTATGATCCCACCATAAACAGATATGTCGTTGAATATTTAGACATATTACTAGATTTTAATTAAGCCCATGCTGTTGCCATATAAAGGAAAGGCTAGTCAAACACACAAATGTAAATAATTTTAAACCTTACAAGCTTCTTATTTTCTCTGGATATGCTCCTTGAAAAAGCTATACCTTAAACATCAGCATGATAGTTTTCTATTTTGGAATGTACAAATCAGTATTTCATACTTCTGATTGTGTTTTGAGATCTCTAAAGGGTTGAATTTTTTCAATGCAAATATAGAGCTACTATTGTTGTTACATCCAGGGCTGTGGAGTCGGTAAGCCAAGCCTTTGACTCTGATTCCTCTATTTTTCTATTGTACGACTCCAACTCCTTCATAAATGGCTAATGTTTATTAATTAGTAATAACAAATTGACTGCAGTAAAATTTTCCAATACAGATCACTTCATGGGAATCTTCTTTGGCAGTGTGAATGTATATATAAATAAAATTGGTCAATCCAAATCACAAAATTTCTCTAAAATAATAATAAAATATTGTTGTATTTTAAGTTTTTATTTTAAAGCCGGAGTTGGAGTTTATGTTTTTACATATTGTGACTCGCCCAAAATTGCTTTTAACTCCACGACCCAGGTTCCACCAGTAGAACCTTTTAAAATACCTTGGTTAAAAAAAACTACTAGTTCCACATGTATGTGTTTATACACAACTCTTATGTTTGACAGATGGTATCAATTTCAGTATTTGGGTGTTAAATTTTCTTAATTTAGGGAACTTTGGTCAATATTGGCTATAGGATGTGCAAAATTCACTTTTTTTTTTAATTTGAAGCAAAGTTGAATGGAATAATATAAAATATTCTCAAAGCTGAATTTAAGTTGGGAAAAAAAGTTTAATGCCTGGGAGAAATAATATCTGTTTTGTAACTATATAACTTTAGGTATTAAATATAATTTAAAAAATTTTATGCTGCTACTATGAGCCACCTATTTTATCCTTAGCTTTTAATTATTATTATTATTATTATTATTATTGTTATTATTATTATTATTATTATTATTATTATTATTATTATTTGCACCGCGTCTTTCTACCCGTTCGGGTTATACGCACTTACGCTAATGTGTAATGGTAGGGTGGTTGTGAGATGAAATGGAGGACCTACAGTTTAACGTGGAATCCGAACCACGGTGGAGGCCTGGCTTTCCCCACATTCACAAGATGTCTTAGCTTTTAATTAATTATTGTCATAACTTGTAATTTAACTATTCTCTAATTTGATCTTGTAAACATTAACTTGTGGTGTACACTCATTTTACCCTCCAAGTGGCAATCTTAAGTTGGTGGACTTCACTGTGGCCCTGTTTTATAAATTTTGCCATAATGGAGTCACGCAGGGTAGGCTTGCTACCTTTAAGGGTAAACAAAATGCACATTATGACATAATATGACAAAAGTTGAGCATTTGTATTTTAACTCTAAATATTTTAATTAGCAAAGTTAAGTAATTGTAAAATTCAGAATTTTACTTTTTAATCATATTTGAAGCTTCACACACCTTATTTAGTTACTCTTCAATCATTTTTATAGCATACAAAGCAGTGTTTTTCAAAGTTTTGATAATGGAGGACCGCCAAATTGGAATTTAAGCGCACTGTAGGATCACCGAGGCCTAAGAAAAGCGGGGTGGGGTGGAATATTAGGTAGGAAAAACACTCTTTTTTATAAATTCAATTTTCGGACTGTTCAAGACAAAAATTATAGGGCCATTGCCAATAACCGATCAAATTTATTGGCCGATATTGGCACAACCGCTTAAGGATAGTTGGCTTTTTATCATGCCGATAATTCAAAATATATAAATATATTTTAAATTTTCAAAAGTCATGAAAATATAATTCATATTTCAAACAATATTTAAATACAGTCTTGCATGTAAACACAAATTGTTTATTTCTACGTTAAATATTTTATTTTATAATAAACAGCAAAACAACATTCTAAACAAAATAAACTATTCAAATGTATTTACCTAGGCTCATTCCATATTATGAAATACTTGATAAATATATTAGAGATAAAGATTTCCTCAAGTAACAAAGTTAAACAATATTAGGTGGGCCAGTATGATTTTATTTGTTGTGGATTTATAAAAAAAATCAAAATACATCATCTTATGGTTATAAGTAACGTAGTTCTAATCGAATACAAGTTGTATACCAATCTAATATGATATATTACCTATATCTTTCAGTACAAGCCGAGGCCTGCGCATAGGCACACCATTTTGCTTTTTATTTAAATAATTTTAATTTTGGATTTGAGTTATTTATATTTTATATACCCCCTATTTTTTTCATTGGCTGAATTAACTAAACTATATTTTATTTACATAACTGTAACCAATTCACACAGCAAAAACAACGAATACGTCCAAGGTAATGTATAATTTGTGATAGTGCGTACTCCAGGGGCTAGATGCACAGAACCGTCCTAAGTAATCATGTGGTGTTTTTTCTTGGTGGTGTGTGACATTGCCTGCATGCCGATTACTGAGCGCTCCAAGATCCACTCGATCAATTGCTCACTGAACTCTCCCCGAAATCAGTTCTTAGAGCACGTTCAAGCTTAATGTCAAAGTACCAATTTACCGCTGCTGTAAATAGTTGTTTAGTTATTTTGTCATTTAACTGAGAATTAATAAATTGAGAATTAATAATATGACAAACAGCAAAAACAAAATTTTTCACCACTTGGGAATACTTGTATTTGTACGTCAATAAAAAAAACCTAGCAATGCCTTTCTTGGTATTTTTTCTGTTTTGGTGGTTATCATGAAACATATAAAAGTGGCAAAATCAGATAATTCTTGTTTTTGAACATTGTTACTGTACACTTTTGTAATATTGAAAAAAAAACTAAATTGGCATTGGTTACCAGCAATATTGGCAACAAAATAGTCGGCATCGGAAATATCATTAAAAGGGCTTATTGGCCCAGCCCTAAAAATTTAACTTATTAAATTATAATTAACATTCTGAACCTCATAGTGTTTAAGGACTGTCTATCACTGTAAGATTTGTTTTTAATTTTCATTAACAATATTTTTTAATTTACATATTTAAATTACCTAGTCTTCCTTGAATTAGATGGATGCCCAACATTTCAGTTGCTTTTATTTGACAGCTACATACCTAATCAACACAATCCCACATCAAATGATCATCACACTAGGCAACTTGATGGTAATATTTATCCCTGAAAAGATTTAAGTAAGAATAACGAATGTTTGGTGAAAAATAATCATAAAAGTGGCTTTTAAATATAAAATCCTTGTTTTGATTGTTGGTTTTGTTTCCGGCCTACCATTATTAATGGTCGGCTGCATCACATGGTAGGAAATCTCGGGGCATGCTGGATGGTGATGATGTTATGTTTTGTTGGGGGGTGGGATCTACAGGCGATGGTTGTGCTAGAGTATGGACGCAAAATCCCATGGGTGTTTAGTGTTTAGATGAGCAATTTTCCTTGGAAAGGTCTGAGGCTGGGTGGGTCGAGCTGTGATACTCCGGGCGTGGATAGTATGGAGAAATAATGGTAGGGGGGACAGAGAATTGGAATTGGACTCGGTAGTTCTGAATTGTGGTTCCGGTGGCAAGCTGAACTTTGAACTCTCTTGACGACTCCTCAAGTTTTTCTTTCTCGGGAGCTCAGCATTGCGGGGATAGCACAGATGAATTGGAAGGCTGCCTGGAAGAGAGGGGGATGGGGTGAGAGGGAGAAGTGAAAGGTGTTGAGTCAGGAAAGCAGCCAATAGCACATACCTTAAAGAGGAACTTATTGCTTCCACTAGAGGGATCCCACCTTCGGTTTGTTATGGATCTGATTGAGAGGCAGTTTGGGGTGCGTCAAAGTGGCTTTTAAGTATCATATTGTGCACAAAATATATATTCATACTTATTTTGCATCAAAACATATCTATTACGTTAATGTTATTATTTGGAATAGTATCTATTTTCTTTTGTATCATTGATAATAATTGGGTAAACTAGTATTTTGAAGTCCAAAAGTGCTTTTTTTTGAGTGCCAACGTCGCTCACAGCAATCCCATGTTTTTGAGCTCTTAGTTCAGTATTGAGTCAATAGATAGGGTATATTTTATTTCCACTGCGTTCTTATATGTTCAAGCTATTTTTATTTGTCTTTGCACTTAAAAAAAAAAGAGTTTTGATATATCTAATATGAAAATTATTTTCTAACTTTATGAGTTTTATCTTTGGCCTTGTTTGTAAACATGAAACAGGAAAGCTGTGTTTCAAGACACAGAAATACTTATAAATTATAATATTTGATAGCTCAAGTGAGAGTGATCAATTTGTTAGTGATTCTGAAAGCAGTGATTCTAAATTTGTAAATAATGTAACTGAACAGGAATTATATTCTAGTGAAAGTGAAATATCGGAACAAGTAGGAGTGGCAGATGACATTGATAACACGAATGTGAATATTAGTGATTCTTATTAGAATGAAATAAATATTGACGATCAAAATAATCCATTCCAACCTCTTCATATTTATGCAAAAGTACCAGGTTTGAATTCCCCTTCTGATTACTTATTTTAGACTTTATTTTAATATAACCCTGCTAAAGAAGTTGATGGTCACTGAAACAGCTGCTATGTATAACCCGATTTTAGCCTAAAATCTAAAGTTTTTTTTTTTTTGTAAATTTTGTTATTTATTTTGTTTTTTTATGTTATTTTCAATGATTTATTCTATTTTAAGCTATTTAAATTTTCAATGCTTAAAAACGAATGTCAAATAAAACAGTAAAAATTATTTTTTTAATATCTTGGATAGTTTTTTTTATTATATCTAAAAATTAAAAAAGTATATGTATAATTATATCATCTGATTGGCAAGCATGTTAGCTAGTTTATGTAAAAATTTGAGTGCAAGAATTTCAAAGACTAATAAGTTATTTTATTTATTCAAATTAACTTGAATGTCTTGCTGATTTATTATGTAAGTATCAATTAAAATTCAAGCCAGGGAGTTTTTATTTAAAAATTTTTCTAGTCAATTTTAAAATCTATATTTAGAATTTATTTATACCTCAATGTCATGTAAGAAAAGTTTGAAAGAAAGAGGAGCTTAGGAAGGAGGATGATTCAAATATTAGATAACTTGTAGGAAAGAATAAAGTTCTGGGAGCTCAAGGACGAGGCAGAGGAGACTGCATTGGCAGTCTAAGTTCACTGATGGGCCTGTCGTTAGACAGAACACAATAATAATAATACCAATATTAGTTTATTAGACCTAGGTTTTTTATTTTTTAAAAGCTACAATTTAAATATAAATTAATTTACAATTTTTATCTCTACAAGATTAGATAAATAAAACTTATTGTTCAGACCTCCAAATGCAACCTGATCAGTTTTGGTCTCTTTTCTGGACCCAAATTTTTACTCGCTTCATGTTTTGTGCCCACAGGAAAATAATGTTTCCCGCCCAAAAATTTCCTTAAGTCAAAATTTCACTCCCACGCAGGCCTAATTATATGTGATCATCTTTGATTTAATTCACGATTATTATTAAACTTTCTGGGGTCCTGCAAACCACTAGATAGGCCACTGAGGAGCATTCTTTGAGAAACACTGATCTATAAGTTTGTATGCAAGATGGAGAAGGGAGAGTAAGAAGTAATGTGCAGTTTATTTGCTTATTATTGGGTTATCTGCACGAGCATACAGCCTAGAGTTACTAATGGTGTGAACAAGGTATTCTACCAAAACTAATGGCTCTCAAAGAAATAAATGGGTTTCTTTTTATTAAGTCCGGGAGTATGATTGTTAAGAATATCTTAGCTAAGTAAAATTTAATATTTCTATTTGTAAATCAAAATAACCAAAAGTTATGTAAAATTTTGTTTTACTGAGTATTCTTGTGACATGTGGGGGTATAAAGCTTTAGTTGAAACTGGATAGTACCACAATTCATTTTATTCACATGGGGATGCCAGTTTTTATTTAAAAAAACAATATTGATTTTTGTTTTAAGATGCCTGTGTGTTGATATCCTATATTATTATGGCTCTTCTTATCATAGTAGTATATTAATTGTGTTTTGCAATAGGGGCACCATTTCTCATTATATGACCATTATAGTTTCTTTAAAGTGTTTTAACTTAGAAACCTAGAAACTGAATAAAACATGAAAATGTATTCTAATGATTGGTCACAAGAGAGAAAGCCCACATTGAGAAAAAATGATGACACCTTCCTTTCTTCTATCTTTCAAAACATAAAATGTCACTTTGAAGTAGACAACACAATGTTATATTTCAACTCCGTTTGGTGGATTTATCAAAGAATATTAGATAACACACTGGCTTAGCACTTTTCATGTGAGTTTTTCATGATTATCTTGTATGTAGGTATAGAGGGTTTCAGACCCGGTTGTGGGGTACAATGACAGACTCTTATTTCATAAACAAAGATGGGATGCAAATAGATTTTTTGCTAGCCTTGCTATGTGGTATATTACAAGGTGTCTACTGTGTCACGAAAAAGATCACAAAAGTCTTTGAAAAGTCACGAATTTTCAATATTTTGGTCATAGAGTCATGGAAATATTTAAGTTTGAATTTCCTGCGAATCGTAACAATGTGAACGCATTGAATGTTGAGCCACCCTACTACCCATGATGCCTTGCGCTAGCCGCCCGATTGTTTTTACCTTGATACCAAGGACAAGGTTAACGTTCACTATCTAGTTAAGGTTTAATATTGTGTGTACGTGAATCATGCGTTTATATGCATTATATGATCGACGAAGGAATTTTGTGGTCAAAAAGTCACTAACTTTTTTCTCCAACTCAGTATTGTGAAATTTTACATTAATATATATGAAATGCATTAAGCATGTTGTAATTCCATTGAATAAAAATGATAAAATGGTAGAAAATGAAACACATATAAATAAACTGATGTGTTCCATATGGAGCCATGAGGTATTACTACAAGAATGGAAGAAAGTTATTATAAAACCCATTTTCAAAAAAAGAGATAAAACAGATTGTAATAACTATAGAGGTATCTCACTACTACCAAGATGCTATAAAATTATATCTGACATAAATTTAATGAGATTGACGCCATATGCTGAGGAAATAATCGAAGATCACCATTGTAGATTTTGACGAAATAGATCAACAATGGATCAGATTTTTACCATTCATCAAATATCAGGGGGAAAAATTGGAATACACATGATAGTTCAGTAATTATTCAGAGAACACAAATGGGGTTTGATAAGTTGGAGATTACTTCGAAAAACATATCATTAGACAGGGTTAAATGAGTTTAAATATTTAAGAACAATTTTTTTTAACTGCCAATAACAATCAAATTAGAAGTAACTACAGCCGGAAAATGCATGCTATTACCCGTTCATTAAGTTGTTGAAATCTCGCCTGCTTTCAAGGTATATAAAACACAGAATATACAAAACAATAATTGTGCAGGTTCTCTAAGGATCTTTTACCTTTCATGACAAAAAAAAATCTAGGGTTTTTGAAATCAACGTAGTTAAGAAGATATTTGCTCCAAAATGGTATGAGGCTACTGGGAAGTGAAAGAGGTTACATAATGATGAGTTATATATCCTCTACTCATTACAAGACATTGTTAGGATAGTCAAGTCTAATAGATTGCGGTGAACAGGACATGCAGCGCAAATGGTGGCATAGTCTAGAACTGTATTCAGGGTAGTGAATGGCAAACCCAATGGCAAGAGACCATTGGAAAGACCTAGAGGCATGTGAAAGGATAACATTAGAATGGACCTGAAAGAGATAGGGTGTAATTAAGTGGACTGGATAGAACTAGCTGAAGATAGAGATAAGGGATGGATGGCATACTTTCGTAAGTGCGGCTATGAACGTTCAAATTCCTAATACCCCAGCATAAGTGTAAACAAACACTTCAATATCAAAATAACGAAGTGTTTTACCTTTGTGTAGTATTATTATTAAATATGTACTAGTTAGAGTTGGGTCGAATCCACTATTTTACAAATCTGAATCTATAATTTATCTTTGAATCCTGAATCAGAAACTTGAAAAAAAATATTATGAACCTAAGAGAAAATATAAATATGATAGATTGATTTTGAACCACCAATAAGCAATATCAGAGCTCTAAAACAAATTTAACTCGAAAAATTGAAAATAACCTTTTCTTTTTAAGGATCTGAGTCTCAAGTCGAAATTTTCTTGAATCCTAAATCTCAAATATCCTTAAGGACATAACATATTTTTGTTGTAATGATTATATATGTATATTTTCAATAACTGTCATATATTGTACACGATCTTTGGTTAACATCACCAGATTAATAAAAACCATTATTATATTTAGGCTTTTACTGCCACATGTAGCTTCATAAGATAGATAGTAAACCAAACACCTCTACAAGATTTTCAAGAACAATTTTACTCCACAAATTTATATATTCTTTTGTACGTTTGAAGGTAATTCTTTGCTCCAAAGAGACACGATAAAGGGGTTGTTTATAACACATACAAATATATTCCTGCATTATCCATGTCTCAAAATACTATAGCTATTCCCATATAGATCACACTCTTTTTTTGGCAAACATGTATATAATATTGTTTGAGGACTTGTGTACAAAGGTTTTGTTATATTTGGGAGATGGTACCAGAAAGGTTGATAGAACATATAAAAGGGAATGAACACAATATGGCTATTAAGATAAAAAGACAGTTCACACTTTACATTGCTGCCACTGGACCAAGAAGTAATGGCTGTGGCTTGAAGAAAAACTATTGTTACCACCCAATCCCCCGACCTAGGTGATTAGGCAGTAACAATCAATTTTCTTCAAGCCACAGCCATTACTTCTTGGTCCAGTGGCAGCAATGTAAAGTGTGAACTGTCTTTTTATCTTAATAGCCATATTGTGTTCATTTATTTTCATACTTTTCTCTCCATCTTTCCGGTATCTTCTTCTAAATATAATAAAAACCTCAAAACGTGAAAAGTGGTTTTCCTCAAAGAGGGAGAAGGTTTTTAAGGAGGAAGATTTTATAGTGAACACAGCAAATTAAACTATATTATGAATGCCTATTGACAAATGGCGCACTGTTAGATAAAGTGCTACTGTGAGACTTTATTAAATGCAAAAATTATATATTATACAATGTGACACTAGGTATTTTGTGATATTATGGTAGTCTAGTTTAAAAAAAATTAACACAAACGTTTCTCCATAACTCATTAATGTGCACAAAAAATCACCTACAACAGAAATAAAATCAGTTCATTTGAAAGAAAGCACTGTATAAAAGCATTCGCTGTTTGACCCTGACAAGGCCTGCACAGAAACTAGTGCAGAGGGGGGGTGGAAGCGAAGTATTACTCTTGTTCATTTAATAAGAGCCAAAATTACATTTGTGTTGTCTACTTTATGCGACAGAAACTTACAGTAAGGAAAAAGATCCCACATAGATTATGTTGATTTCTTAAGACTATTTATTTTCCCTTCAATAGATGGACTTTGTTTTCTTTCAATTATTTATTTATTGTACTATAAAAATACTAAATGATGTGAATAATGTTGTAACAAATACATTATACATTTTGTAATATCTTTATTACAAAGAATGATGATTATTTTAAGTAGTTTAGATACTTAAGACTGATAGCATTAATTTAATGTCTATATAGATGTATGTGTCAGTGAAAAAAGTTTAACTATAGATGTAGTGTTTAAAGCTAACCCTAGAATTATTAGTATGAAATCATAAATGGAAAGGAATAAAACAGATGTCAAACTTTAGCTGTCATTTTCTTTTATAACTCAAACATGAATGAAATGATATCTGTATTGTTTTAAGTCTTGTTTAATTATTACCGATAGAGAGTATTAAATATTGTTATGGTTTTATAGGCACTATTGCATAGCACAGCACTTACTGTGAACTTGGAATCACTTGTAACGTCCTTGATTTCACATCAAACAGATTTTAAAAACGGTTATCATGCCTGGATCTAAATCATCAAAATATCTCATAGGTGATTGCTCTATTTTTAAAAGCACAACACTTTAATGAGCTTGGCAACAGCTGATCCCCATAAAACTTAAAAACTCCATAAATATCTTGTAAATTTGTAGCTAAATAATCTGACCTAGGTTTTTGTCAAATTTATTCTACTCTTAGAAAAAGTAAAGTTATCATCTCTATAACTTGATAAATCTTTTACTTGAAAATTTAAAATACACATCAAAACGATAAATTATGTATCTCAGTAGTTTTATCATAATACATAAACAAGTATTTTAAAGCTATTTCTAAACATATATATAGATAAAGCTATGTCTCAAATGTAATATAACTTTTTTTAATAGAATGAGACACCATAAATAATTATATAATATATTTTATTAATATAATTGCAGTAAATAGTATAAGTATGTAATATGTATATTGTAAATGCAAAATGTTGTTGGAAGGGCATTTTACAATCTTATTTTTTTAAAGAAAACTTTCAAACTATACTTTTTTTAATATGTACATTTTTAGAATCTAAGTTAGTGAATAAATGTTTACTGTAAAGAGTTTTTATGCGACACTATTATTATGCAGGAATTTTTATTCGTAATAAAACAAATAATCATATATATATATATATATAATTTACTCAAAAAATTGCACATTTATTTTTAAATGAAATTTTTTTATTATATTAACATGGATGTCTTTTAATACACAATTACAATTTTATTAATTATTATTACAATCTTTTTTGTTTTTTCTGAAGCCAGATCTTCCTGTAAATATATTTCCCTTTTATTATAATGTTTGTATTTACTTGCACAATGTGTATTTAAAAGTACTTAAAATAATCCTTGTCCTAACATACCATGTATATTTAATATAATTATTGTGTGTGTAATATAAAACCATATTTAAAGTTAATCTTATCTGAACATAATTTGTTATAATCAACTTAACTTACACAACAAATGTTAATGTAATTTTGTTAAATGAAATAATAACTAAATCTATTTTTTCATCTTGTTTATAAATGTGTGAATAATACTAATAAATGTGGTAATATTTAAATTTTATTATTAGACAAAGTGTATCTATGTAAACCCTTTTAAAACAATGTGACTTCCCATTTTTGTAATGTATATTGTTTCTATTTATTTAATGTCATAAAGTAATGTGTAAATATTTAATGGTTTTAAATATATTTCCATGTCGTGGAATCAATCTGACAAGTTTACGGAGGAGGTGGTAATTTTTATTGGGGTAGTGTGGAAACCTCTTTTAATGAAATATTCATTCCCCAATTATAATCAAAGTATGGCTATTTTTTTATTGTTTTATTTTGAAGTTTGACACCCAATTTCTTACACTTTGGATCATGCAGTTTAAGGCGTTTGTTTCATAAACTGTATTACTAGTGATAGGAGGTTGGGTTTTGAATATTGGCTGGGTGCATTAGGGTTAGTATTCCATACATGACTTATCAATATCTTATCTTATTCAGTTGAATATAAAATTTACCAATTGTGTTGTTATAAGACACTGTCAAATTTGTTTATAAGTTTATTAATCAAAGATAATTTTTTTTACACTTACTCTAGATTATGAACAACACATCTTGACAAAAAACTAATTAATTTTACATTTTGTATGTTGATCCATTATTTTAAGCGTGTCTATCCTATTTCTATTCCCTATTAAAAATACATTTTCAGGGTGATATTTTATAGCTTTATAAAGTTATAATAGTTTGATTAAAATTATTATCAATTTACTATATACAGCATATAGGCATTCTTTTAGGACAAGATTTAATTGGGCTTTTTAATTTATTTCATTTTTTAATAAGACAATATAACTTTGTATTCATTTTTCTCATATTATCAAATTTTTTTGCCTTTTGACCAATTTCCCAACCCTCTTTTTAATCTAAAGTGTTACCTCTAATATTTTGGAAGTTTTAAGTACTTGTTTTAAACTGTTTTTCAGAGGAAATATTCTTGTTGAGCTTGTCTCAGTTAGTTCTCTTACATTGTGTGTTTTATCATGTCAATGGACTTATTTTAACTAGTCCGTCACTTGTTGTAATCGCTTGGAAAGGTTTTTTTCCTTTGTGTTTTTGTTAGCATAACATCAATTAAAGGTAAGGTCAAATTATACTTTTTTATTTTCAGTGGTGAATCTTGAGCTCAGATCTTTTAAGCTAAAAATCTCATATCTAAATTTTGTAAAACATGATTAGTGTTAATGCATGAACATACTTATTGGTTATTTTTACAGTGTTGATATCTGTTATGTCATTGTAATGTTATATTATTTTGTTTCTCTGTAAATCAACTTTCATTTAAGTGATAGATTACTAGGCTTGTAGGCTGTTTTGTGTTACTTATAATCAAGATAGGAATAGGATCCAAGCAATTAAAAAATCAGTACACCTACCTGGTTAGTGTTGGAGTTTTAAGTGTTGAGGTTTAGTATTTGTAGATAAGTTGAAGATTCTATTTTAAAATTGAGGTTGCAGTTGTTGAAAGCTAGTTTGGTATTTTGTTTCAACAATTACTACACCGGCATAACCCGGGAAAGTGTGTTGGGTATGCTTATTAATCCTACAACTCTTATATAACTCTATTTCTCTGTAAACCCAATAATCTTGTTTCCCAAAAATGTTTTTAAATTCAAGCAGGGGCATAACCACCAGGGTTGACATGACCCCCTCAAAGTCATTTTTGCTCCCCTGCAGGGTAGACTTGATGAAAAGTAACATTTATTAAATAAGTGAAATATGATGTGACCATCATTAACACTGTATTTTAGCACATTATTATGTGTCTTAATTAGTAAGGTTTAGCAAGTTTCGGACACAACACAATTTTTTTATAGATAAATTACTCCCTATTGGAACAATCCATTAAAAAAGAGTATTATAAACCTGGTTGAAATGGTAGTGTCTCTACAGTTGTGTACATAAAATTTGAATATTTCTTGGTTTTAAATAGATACAGATTTTCTCGTAGCGGCATCAAGACTTTTTTTTTCCACCAACAAGACTTTTACTCTTCTTACCTCTCTAAGCACATTTTATAATCAATCAGAAATAAAAGGCGAGTTTTGTATGTTGACCTGGTATCTTTATTATTATTATTATGCACCGCGTCTTACTACCCATTCGGATTATACGCTTTAAGTACTAATTATGCTAATGGATTAGGAATTGGTATGGTTGAATTAAAGGAAGTGAGCCCGCATTTGCGTGGAAGAAGAGTGGAAAATCATTTAGGAAACACCCCTTCTCCTCCCCCTCCCCCCCAGTTTACCCGACTGAGATTCGAACCTTGATCTCCCCGTCCTCAGCAGTCGAGCTCAACATGACTAGCGCGTTAGCCAACTACACCAACAAGGCGGGTGACCTGGTATCGATGTTAAGAAAAATGTTATGACCAAGACAATACCAGAGCTCGGTTTGGTAATGCTTTCCTTGATCATACTAAAGAGTTTGGTTATGACCAATGATCCGAGAATTTGTGCGCCAATTTCAAAACAGCATCACTTCTTATGTTGTGTTTAAACGAGTATAACTTTGTAGTCAATGGATTTTCAGTTTTTGTAAATTAAAATGGATAGCAATTACTAGCTAGAAATACATGACAAAAAGTAGGTACTTAAAAATCATTTAGTTATGGATAGGCCTATATAATATTACTTACATACCTCATATTTTCTTAAAGTTATTTTTGGAAGATATATATTAGAACTGGTCAAAATAAGCACGAATATAACAAAGAATAAAATTTAAAAGCTCATTTTCTGTTGATTTGCAGTACATGTAGTAGCGTTACATAAACTCACCTACTAGCTGTTTGATCTACTCCACCCCAACTGCCATTTTTATTAAAGAAAAACATCTCAAAACACCCGATACCAAGACGTAACCAAGAACCAAGTCAATCGCGAAAACTGGCCTAATGTCTATTACTTATTGGATAGGACAATTTTACGTTTCTGATTGGAAATAGAACATCTAAGTTTGTCATTTGGCCACTAATACTCCTGCTCATAAAATTTTTCGTGCCTATGGACATCTAGAAAAGTGACTAGATATACTTTCATGGATTCATATGTCAAATTATGTTCTGCAGCTTCACTGTTGATAGATATTATCAATAACTGTAAAATAAAACTAAAAATAAAGTAAAATGTCAACATTGATTGCAAAAAAAATGTATTTTATAAAAGTTGCTTCCTACCAAAATTCTACCATAGCAACTTAATGAAATAATATTTTAAGGTGTAGTTTTAGTGACTAACGTTTCATTCTCAGGTCATTGTATATGATTAGAAAATAAAAATGAACTCCTCCTACCCGCCACCAATCAAACACAGTTAATATTTGTAGACTTGGGCATCAATTTGTACAATTGGTTGGTGTTTCAAAACAAATGTATCCTTAATTTATCACATAAGCAAAGTAATAATCAGTTCCTTAACTAAATAGGGCATAGGCCCAAGAAGAAAGGAGATATGAAATGGAACCGGCTAGAAAAAAAGCGGTCAATTATAATTTTAAATTTCACCGGCTTGCTCTGTTGTGCAGTTCAGATGTCTTTGAACCAGGTGTGTTGAGTGGGCTCAGGCAGCCCATTGCGCCATTTAATGGTTTAGCGATTTATCATTGCATCACATAGTCTTTAGGCAACCACTTCTTACCGACATCTGAATGAATGAATCACAGGAGTGATCAACACATGACAGAAGTGAATGTTTATGTTTTATGTTGTGGCTAATGCCTACTCAATAGGGATGTGGTATCGAAAGAAAAGTATAGATAACAGTAAGTATCAGTATTGAAATTTTAAGAAGGAAAAATATGTTTTTATCAAGTAATAATTTCAACTCTTACATAATTTGTATTTTCATATTTATTTAAACAATGGAAATAATGATTTAACCATTTTATAGTATACATCTTTGTTGTGTGTTGGAACTTGGAAGGTATGATGGATATAAAAGGTCCTCAACACCTACCTAATCTTTAAAATATGTTCAGCCATTTTCCCGTGATTTTCATAACCATAGACTTGTTATCAAATTATATACAAGATATGATAGAGAAAAAATATGATAAAAATGAGAGTGAGTGTAAGAGACTAAGAATGAGCAAGTGAGAAATTGAGTTAGTGGGAACGAGTGATAGTGAGAGAGTATGTCTATGTGTTAGAGAGAACTGTGAAAAGTGGGGGGGGAAAAGTGTGTGTTAGTGTTTTAGAGAAAGAGTCTGTGTGAGAGAACATGAGTGTGTGTATGGGAGAAATTGTATGTGAGAGAGAGAGTATATGATGGAGAGTGTCTGATAAAGTATGTGAGGAGAGTGTGTGTGTGTGTGTGTGTGTGTGAGAGAAAAAGAAGAGAGAGAGTGTGAGATATATCGTGTAAGTGAAATTTTGGGAGAGACTGAGAGGTATTGTGTTGAAGAGAGTGAAAATGTGAGAACGTGAGATAAGACTTCGAGAGAGAGATAGAGTTAAAGAGAAATATTGAGAATGAGAGTTTGTTAGAAAAAGAGTATGAGACATATAGAGATAGTTTGGGTGAGAGAAAGTTTGAGGGAGAGAGTTTGAGAGGTAGTTTTAGACAGAGAAATAAACAGAGGGTTTTTGAGAGAGAGAGAGGGGGGGGGG